>JAVSBS010023594.1:0-15581 GCA_033124195.1 Coracias cyanogaster | reverse complement strand
GTCACACGTTGTTGGCTCATGTTGAGCTTTTCATCAACCAGCACCCTCAAGTCTTTCTCCTCAGGACTGCTCTCAATACCCTCACTGCCCAGACTATTTGTGCTTCAGATTGCCCCAGCCCAGGTGCAGGACCTTGCACTTAGCGTTGTTGAACTTGATGAGGTTGGCATGGGCCCACCTCTCAAGCCTGTCAGGGTCCCTCTGGATCGTATCCCTTCCCACCAGCATGTCAACTACACCACACAGTTTGATGTCATCTGCAAACTTGCTGAGGGAACACTCAATCCCACTGTCCAAGTCACCAACAAAGACGTTAAAAAGCTCCAGTCCCAGTACCGACCCCTGAAGAACACCACTTGTCACAGGTCTCCACTTTGACATTGAGCCATTGACTGCAACTCCTGAGTGTGACCATCCAGTCAATTCCTTATTCACTGAGTGGTTCATCCATAAAATCCATGTCTCTCCAATTTAGAGACCAGGATGTGATGTAGGACAGTGTTGAATGCTTTGCACAAGTCCAGGTAGATGACATCAATTACTCTTCCCTTACCCACTGATGCTGTGACTCTATCGTAAAAGGCCACCAAATTTGTCAGGCACAATTTGCCCTTGATGAAGCCATGTTGGTTGCCAGCAATCACCTCCTCATTTTCCATGTGCCTTAGCAGAGCCTTCAGGAGGATTTCCTCCATGATCTTGCCAGGCAGCAGTGAGACTGACTGGCCTGTAGTTGCCTAGGTCTTGCTTTTTTCCCCTTTTTTAAAATGGGGGTGATATTTCCCCTTTTCCAGTCAGTAGGAACTTGACCAGACTGTCATAACTTTTCAAATATGAAAGGCATATTCATAACTTCATCTGCCAGTTTGCTCAGGACTCACAGACTGATCTCATCAGGTCCTATGGACTTGTACACCTTCAAGTTCTGTAGTTGGTCTCAGAACTGATCTTCACTCACAGAGGATGGATCTTTCTTTTCCCAGTTCCTGCCTTGGCCTTCTGCAACTTGGGTGGCATGTCTAGAGTCTTTGCCAGTGAGAACCTCAGCCTTCTCCATATCCCTCATGACCAGGTCTCCTGTTTCCTGCCAGAGAGAGGCCACACCTTCCCTAGCCTTCCTTTTATCACTGATGTACCTGCAGAAGTTTTGAAAGTTACTCTTGATGTGCCTGGCCAGACTTAATTCTATCTGGGCTTTAGCTTTCCTAACCTGATCCCTGCGTGCTCAGACAGCTTCTCTGTAGTCTTCCCAGGCCACCTGTCCTTCCTTCCACACTGTAGACTTTCCTTTTGTATTTAAGTGTGTCCAGAAGCTCCTTGTTCATCCATGCATGCCTCCTGGCATTTTTGCCAATAAGATCATAAACCTGTTGGTATGCACATGTCTAACTCCTCATTTGTTCCCCAAGCTTCCATGCATCAGCTTTGAGGTATTTAAGTTGGGCCTCCACTGAAGCTCAATTACTGGCTGGAATTCCCTTGTCTTGCACTTCAGGTACTCTCTTGTTGGCTTGTGGATCCTTCTCCAGGTCCAGGGCATCTATTACTGGGACTGGCCTCAAAGTGGGATGGATTGAGGATCTCCTCCCCTAGCAACTCTAAAGCCCTCTTCACCAAATTGGCAAGTCTTTAGCTAAAGACACTCTCCCCCTTCCGAGAGAGAGGCCCCAACAGCCCCCAGGAGACCAGGTTTCTCAACACAAGTTGCCAAAGCCCTGACTGTGACACAACTCCCATAACCATCTACTGATTTTCCCAGTTCAATGAGCCCTTTTCAAGCCCCTTGTCTCTGACCAGAAGGATAGGTTAAAAGGCTTTGTGCACCCCCAAGTCCTTCATCACTTCTCCCAGGGCTCTGCAGTAGTCCCTCTTTATAGTCTTCAGATTGCTGCTGGCTGGATCACTGGTGGTGGAGTATATGAGGTCAGTGGAGCATATGAGGTTCAGCATTCTCTCAGTGACATCCTTGATATGGGCACCCAGTAAGCAGCAGCCCTCTCTAGACAGTGGATCAGGTCAGCAAGTGGGTGCCTCTGTACCTCTCAGAAGAGAGTCACCTACGACAATCACCCACTGTTTTTTCTTGGTTGCACTAATTGTTACACAGGGAGCTGATCTGGCTGCCTTACTGAGGTGTTCTCTGATGTGACCTTTTTTCCTCTTCAGTCTGCAGGGTCACGAAGCACTTCTGTAGGGGCACCTTAAACTCTGAGGGAGGTCTCTTCCCCCTGCTAGTTCTTACCACTGCAAGTTTCCCTTCCTCAGAATTGCTGGCTTCCCCCCTTTCTGGCTGTGCTCGTGGAGGGGTGTTTGGCTGTTTGGCCACAGGCTGTGGGTTCACTGCAGACTGTCCTTGGATCCAGCCATCTATCTTCTTTTCTGCCTCTCTGATGCTTTGCAGACTTTTGACCATCTGCAGCTCAGCCACTTGCAGCCGGAGGTCCTCCACCTGGGCACACCCATCCCTGCCCCAGGAGAAAGGTCTAGGCGCTTCCCTGACTGAGGTCTGCATGGCAGCCTCTCCCTTCAGCAGCTCTATCTGGGTGGAGGCATTGGTGACCTCCAGGGTGAGTGGTGCAGAGCCCCCAGGCAGAGCTGCAGCCTTTGCTCTGTGACAAGTGCCCTCCATTCTGCCTTAAGAGTCAATGAGGATGAGTGCCCTTGACCTCTGGAGCTGGTAGAGCTTCAGCAGCCTTCCAAGCCAACTGCTGACCATGCTCTGGTTGATGGGCCTTGCTCTGCTTGCCTCCTCCCAAAGGGCTTATTTTATGGTCACCATTGCCCTGTCAATGCCCAGGCCTCATCAGCCTCTCCTGTGAGAGCTGCCAGCTCCTGGCAGGTCTCTCTGCTCCCCTGGTGTTTCCCTACCAACAGAAAACCTGGAGAAATCCCCTGTACACCAAGATCTACTGCTCCACTGCTGAGCAGGCCAGTCCTGAAGCAGCTGATCTCAGTAACAAAGTATGTATTTCCTGTGTATGGTTACACAACAACACGCAGACTACAAGGAAACTCCAATCAGGTATACAAGTTCAGGGATTCCTTCTTGCTCAGCATTCAAGAAAACTCAGGACTCTGAGGTCTGTTGATTAACATACTGAGATACTGGCAATTTCCACCTTGAGAGGGGATGTTGCTATTAGACCTGGTCTTTGCAAAACTTACAAAAACTTCACCTTCCTCTGGTCAAAGAAGAGAAACGGGCACCTCAGGAACCCATTCCAAAGTTCATCCTACTGCAATGAGTTGCCCATGTCTCTTCTCCAAATACAGGGAACTGCACAAGGTGCCAGACTTTTAGGCAGTTAAAGTAGGGACGTTAAAACCAGCTATAGTTATAGAAAGGCAAACTAAACCCTGAACAAACCTATTAGTGTGAAAACAAAACCCTCTCAACTTACCATTAGTTGCAGCCAACATGGTGATAATGTAGGTACCATTTACTACATGAGGTGATTCATAATCAAGGTTTTTGGCAACTCGTATTTCGCCTGTGACTGAGTCTATTGTGATCCAGTTTGCTGCATCTCTTCCTTTCAAGTATCTGATTAAAATTGCACATAAAGATGTACACATTTATAATGCGGAAAACAACCATCAGCAGAAAAAGCAGCTTCGTAGTATATTTACTCATTGTTTAAAGCACAGACCAAAGCCCTGGATCTGAGGTTTGATGCTTCTGCCACTGGAATTGGTTTCAACTATAAACCTAAGATTATAATCTTAATATAATCACAATTATAATACCCTGAATGTTGAAACCCGCCTTTCCCTTTGGAGTCAGAATGTACGTGTGGATGCATTGATTCATTATATATATTGTTACAGCGAGATATGATTTCTGACATACTCAGTTATGATGGTTATAAAAAAAAAGTCTTACGTAACGTGCTCTGCTATTTTTCCAGTGTCTTCATCGAAGGCTTGATACTGTCCAATAACTTGGTTTATCTGATAATTCTCACTTGCTTCAATAATCTTTGTGCCACCAGGGAATACAGGGCCTTCCCGCACGTTAATCACATTAATTTTTATTGGAATTGTTTGTGCTTTGTAACTATGTTTAATTGACTTGTGGAACTCTGCTCTGTTTGTTACAACAATGCCCAAGTCTAGGCTTTGCATTTTTTCATAATCCAGTTCCTAGAGCATTAAAAATAAATAAAAAAATCACTCAGAATTTGACAGAATCTGATATTTAGACAACATTCATATATTTAATATTTAAATAAAACTGTCGCTTCCTTATTATTTAAATAATAAGGATGCTACAGTGCAAAGAACTGTCGGCGAACATGTTCTTACATAATGCTTCAACTCTTTCAAAGTAGATAAGCAAGATTACTCTTATTTTTAATGGACGGCACCATAGGTATGTCTTTATATTATAGAATCAAAGCTAATTTAAGCTAGGTGCAATGAGTCCTACTCAAATATTTTTCTTTACTTTCAGTAAATCAGTGTTCAATATTACTCAGCTCTTTCAATATTATTTTTTAAACCAATTCATTTACTTCATAATCCTCATCAATTTTTTGTCAAAATTATTATTTTTCACAAAATTACTGACTATAGCAAAGGAGGAGTGTTCACCATCTAAGTTTAGAGTTTACATACTGACTGAATATAAATAATTTGCACATGAACTTAAAGAGAGTAAATTAATATTTAAAAGAAGCCTCTCTAAAGAATACACTTACCTTCACAACAGTCAAAATTCCTTCATTTGTTTGGGCATCTGTTACTATACGGAAAAAGCCACCTTCATTACCAGAAACAAAGGAAAAATTTGCCAGCCAGTTATCAGAAAACTCTTCATCTTTGTCGAATACTTTTATTCGCAGAATTTCCACATTTGCTCTGTTTTCTTCAATGCTTCCTTCAAACTGCAATCGAAAAAACACTCTTTCAAAAAAGGTGTCATGATTTACCTCATTTCACCAGTGCAAGGAAGTTTGCATAACCTCTTATTAAGCAATGCGATACTGGCAGGTGTAGGAAAATGCCAAATATTGTGGTAAGTGTACTTACTGCATGACTTTCAACCACAGGCAGATTGTCGTTGACATCCAAAATCTTGATTTCTAAAGAACACGTTGCAGCATTACCACCTACATCACCACCACGGTCTTTTGCTTCCACCACCAATGAATAGCTACTTTGTGCCTGTCATGATAAGGAAAAAAAAATGTGTTTAAACAAGGCTACAAATTTTTCCTTTCCTGTATTCCATTACATTTTAGTAATACCTCTCCTGGCAAATTGTAACTCCTCTTCCCTCCAGCTAGGAGTAAATCTCACACACAACTACCTCAACAGGCTCTGCTGGAATCAAGCTAAGGCTCTGAAAAGGACTTGGGACTTTTGTTTCCCCCACAAAGAATTACTTGGCAAATGAAGAAAAAAAGACTGTGATCATAAACAGGGCTAGGACCAGTGATATGTGCAAGACAGGACAGAGCTAGAGGCGGAGATGTTGCCCTCATCTGCAGAGACCTAACATCCAGATCACCATCTGCTGGCCAGTGAAAATCTATGCAAGCACAGGTAAAGCTGCTGTTAATACCTGGCTTTCAACACTGTTTCACAGCAGCACCTGCCCTAGCTCTTTGCACCTCGATTTGCAAAGCAGGCTACAAAAATGTAGACGCAATATGTGGCTTTGCAGATGGTCATCCATGCTGTCTTTGCTATAAGCTGTCCAGTGGAAAGAGATGACCTCCTGCTTCAGGTAACTGCTGCCCTAGCTGCACAGGAGGGACAGAAAGCAACAATCATCGGGCTGGTGGTGTTCCAGGGAGGTGACAGGGGGAATAGAACCTTGATCCCATCATCCCCCCCAGCCTCTCCCCAATCCCTGAAAAACATGCCTCAGGCAGACAAGGCTTTAACCCCAAAGGAGGTGAGGAAGATGAGGAGGTCAGCTGTTCACCCTGGCAAGCAGAGCTCGAGGTGACACAGCAGGCATCTGAGAACTGCTGTTAACAGATTAACAACAAAATGTTTTGTTTGGTTTTTTTTTTTTTACCTCTCTGTCAAGGTTTATTTTTGCTACTCGAACCTCGCCAGTATCCTTGTTCATACTGAACGCAGCACTAGGGCTTTGGGAAACAATCCTGTAAGCAATTTTGGAATTTAGGTTGTTTGGTTCATCTGCATCTGTTGCATTTATCCGCATCACGATTGTACCTGTGAAAAGCAAATGAAATACATTATTTACTCACACTGCCATGCACTGTCAAGTATTTTTACTGTAACGTCAAACATAGCAGCATGTTGTCAGATGCACCGCACGATTTTCCGATGCTCTTGCCTTTTTTTATTTAATGAATAGAGCTGAAGAAGCATTCCTAAAATCCAAACAGTATGTGTTAAAAGTATATCCTCTAACAAACAAAAAAGATTATATCCACACGTCTGTAACTCATAGAATTAAATGCACCAGAATTAAAAAACGGGTTGAACTCTCTCAAAAATTCTGACAAACTGTAGATATCATACAAAAAAGAAAGAAAAGTTTTTCAACTAGTTATATTTCCCTCACACGTTATTCTAAAGGGAACACCACTAACTCCTCTACCTGAACATTATTAAAACAATTGCTCTGTCCTGATGCCCTCCAACAGCTTTACTCAAAATATACGGTGGTCCACGACAGCGCAACCCCCTTACGACACAGGGTTTTGTGCTCTGGGAAAAGGTGCACTTCAGCATCCAGGGCCTGAATTTGAGCACTACCTAAAATTCAGGCAAAGAGCAACTATTGTATGGCTACTACTGACCTGAGGGTTGAGGGAACTCAATACCTCACTCAACACCTCTCTCACTCATGTGGATGGTCAAGAATGTTTCTTCGTATTATCACGACATTGAAACGGACACAACGCCAGGTATTTATTAGCTTGTTTTATTCTAGCTTTTTGTATCTTCTGAGAAATTATCTGTTGCTCTGACGTTTACTGACTTCAACAGGAAAACTGCCACTAACTCGTTCTTTGAGGGTTAGCTCACAGCACTTAAAAATGAAGTATGTCTCCAGGCCCCAGACAAAGCGGGGCTTTTCATGAGCACGGCAGAGCAGAGTCCCTCCCAAACAGGCTGGGATTGTCAGGCCAGAAGGCAGACTGCATTTCTCACGTAATTCCTGCTGAAAGACTCTGCTTCCTGGATTTGTGGTAGCTCTGACACCAAACAAAAGGTGCTGCAAGAGGAAGTGCTGTTTGGTCGACGCTTTCCCTTAATCCCACCAAACAGCTTAGCCCTGAATAAAAACTTGCGTTCTCACGTGGATTACCTGGCCTACGCAAGCGAAAGAACGCATCCTGGTTACTGCAGATATATTGCTGCAAAAACACTCGTGCCCTCCAGTATGTTGGGAAAAGCCAAGTGAAAAAACAAGTCGAAAAATAACGTTACCTGTTTCACTTAATTCTTCAATTGAACCAACAAAAACTTCATGTGAAAACACTGGAAAATTGTCATTTATATCCACAATTTTAATTGGGAGGTCTATTGGCTCTTCCAGTTTTGCTCCAGTCTTATCTAGTGCATGACCTCTGAGCTGAAATAATACAGACAAACAACAAGCAAATCCCTGAGTGACTGATGTATATAAATATAGACAAAATAGAAATATACAGTATATATAACAAAATCCAAGCATTCTATAAGCATATATAATATGCTCATAAATAAAAGCATGAATACATACACAAATATCCATAAACATTAAAACTAATTGAAGTAAACACATTCTAAATAAAAATAAATAAAATAATTTAAAATAAATATTTTTTTAAAAAGTATAGGAGGGCATCTATACGGAAAACATTATGATTCAACTTACAAGCAGCATTGGAGTCTTTTCTCTGTCAACTTTTCCTGTTATGTTCAGGTCTCCAGTCTTTCCATTGATAACAAATAATCCGTAAGGGGGTTCTGTTACTCCTTGACCAGATATAGTGTAAGTCACCACCACCCCTGTATCTTCAAGATCCGAATGTATCTAGCAGGAACATAGCAGATTAAACAGCATTTAGTAAATAAAACCACATTTTTAAATGCAGAAAAAATATTTTTCCTGTTCTTGTAATTAAGAAAAATAAATTAATGCATTTCCCTGCACTGCTTTGCATGTGGAAAGTTGAGATGAATGCAGGATAAGCTCCATGTTCTGTTTGAAGATCTGGTGCAGGGAGATGAGGAACACGATGGGCAGGGCAGCAGCTGGGAGCTGTGGAATGGAGAGGTCAGTGGGAGAAGAAAATTGGGACTGCTTGGACAAAGAGAGTGGGATAGGATACAAGTGCAAGGAAAGGCTGGAAAACCACGTCAATAAGGTGAAAAGCTGGAGTGAGGGAAGAAGGCAACAGGCTGATCAAATGGATGGGGGCAAATAAAATGTGGAGAAAGAACAAGGAGAAAATAAAAATTATTTCAGCAGGTGAGATTGAAATTACTTGAGCAAAGCCTGTAAACAAAATACGACAACTTTTTAAGAGAGATTAGACCTAAATTAGCGAGGGTGACCAGGACTGAGGAGTTCATAGGGTGGAGAAAGCAAGGTCAGGTCTGGTGAGGAACAGGCAGAAGAGGTTGCACAACCTAGAGATCTTACTGCTGTCAGCAAGTATCGGAAACATCTGAAAAAGCACACGTGTATTGTGCCAGCATACCCACGAAGGGGCAGCCCAAGCAGAAGGTAACAGCCTCTGACCATCTGCTGTTACTTTATATGCTGAAGTGACAAGTATGGTGAACTCAGGTTTCACAGTGGCGGCGAACCAAATGTGTACCACTCTTGCACAAAAGATAACAACTTGGTTATTTTTAGCTCTTTTTCCTAGAAAATTAGGCATATGTAATCATCTTCCATGCGCACCCTTCTACCCAACCACCACCAGCATGTTTGGGACCCACCAAGTTCAATCACAGCTGAGTAGGGGTAGCAGAGTGAAAAAAAACCTCAAAGATATCATAGTCTCGAAAGTTTTATGAAAACTGGTGGCTGGGAAAAAAGGAGAGGCTGAGCTAAATCAGACTGCAAGAGTAACTCATTTGCTGAAGGAAGGAACAGAAGGAAATGTGCAATCTTCAACTGACACTGAATAGTCCTTTAAAGACATATTTGCAGGTGTGTTTAAGGCAGCCACACCCTTGTTTTACATTTTCATCTCTATTTTTATGTGTAATCTGTATTTATCTATTTTCTGGGCTTACTCTAGCAATCGGATTCTTATAGGAGTTGTCCTCCTCTTCCCGTATGAAAGCTGGAGGGACTGTCCATTCTCGCTTCTGTCTGACTAGGCTGTTGGGATAAGACAACGTGCCACTCCTGCCATTTCGATTATAAACCTGCGGAAAAATAAAACAAAAAAAAAGTTGAATGTCAGCATTACACTTGGCTGTTCCCCACGAATGCTTTACTGCTACTGTAGCCCAGACTTCTGCAGAGCTTTTTCTCCCTCGATAGCCAGCAGCTTCAAAATCACTGAGCAGCATTAGCCTTCCAAGCCACAATCTAAGAGCTATATGCTCCTCAAGTTGTTTGAAAACTACACTGGTCTTTTCATCAAGACAGAATTAGGTAATACAGGATTTAAATACACAAGCAGGGGTTGGTGAAAACACATTTGTTCTGGAAGATTTAAGTGCCTGTCATCAGATGTGGAAGAAGTTTGGCACTAAGGCTGTTTTGAACCACCATTTCTGCCTTATTATCCTGTTTAGCATCCCACCAGTACTGCCGGGTACACAACCTGCTCTCAAACAGAATACATAAACCAGCAGGACTCTATTCAACCCATCCACTGTCTATGTGATCCTTCCTCAACCACCCGTCGTTCTTGTTCTGCATAACACCCTTCATCTTTCTGTCCATCACAGTCCCTACTGTGTCTGCTGACTTCCAGATTAACATCTAGAAATATTTGCAATTAACATCTTCCATTAAATAGTAGTTGATTTCACTTACAGAGTTAAATGTACAAACAATGTTTTGGGGGAAGTTTCTCAAAGTTGAATGCCACTTAGTCTAATGGATGTAGGAATCTATTCACTTATATTTCAGCTTTCATTTCATGATTCATTACATACACGGCTTTCACATTTCAGGGAATGACAAAACTCAAGGCATTTATTAATTGAAGTAAGGCCCTTGACTGCACAGGGAACCCTTCTTTAGGCACTGATAAAAGAAAAGCCGTTTTCTATTATTTCCTACCTTTACATGGAGTCCATTTCCACAATTCAAACAGATCTGCAATAGAAGTTATGATAATCATTATTAATTCTATGTCACTGTAGCAGTACTAAAACTTAACTGACACGACCTCCCTCATAAGAGCAGCAAAGCCTTAAGATACCCACCCTTTAGATATTTATAAACATTGATAAGATCCCCTCTCAGTCCTCTCTTCTCCAGGCTAAACAGACCCATGTCCACTCTGCATGCACTAAATACTCTGCAAGTAACAAAACCCCTCAAACAGTGTTTTGAGCTCTGCACCGGCAGAGAAGAGAATACTTCCATTGTTCTCAGAACTATTACATCCACCTACATTTCACATCCTAGGTGATTTTTAAAAAATATTTAATACTAACGATTAAGGCAAAGCAGGCACAGAAAAATGTGATTTCGTACTGAAATAAGTCAGGGAATATTTCTTTATTTTCTCTTTGACTGGTTTCTAGACAGTTGACTGGGTTCTCCCTATTCATCCCTCTGACTCAGCCTCGATCAATGTATCAATGACAGCTTTCTTTTTTTTTAAAAAAAAGATTAAAAGATTACAGTTATCTTTCCACACAATGCAGTGGACAGTGTTGAGCAATTCAGCAGGCTGCTGTTTTGACTTGCACAAGCAAACTGTCTTTCAAATGGGAGTTTTCCCAATATATTCTGAAAACAAAAATCAGCGAGCACTATACTCCCTAACAGATACGCACTGTGAGGGCTACGGGATCTTACACCTTAGACCAAGTTGTATTCATTAATATTCTTAATCTTACTCATTTTTATTAGTTACATGGATTTTAAAGATTTATTTTTATCATTAATTGGATTGTGCCAGCAAAAGTGAGAGGAGGATTTTGGTTTATAGCCAAGGTTTTCCAACAGAGGCTGCAACTCTTTTAGAAGGCAAATAGTTGTCAAGATGTCGTTGTCATCCACCTTGTTTGCTCTTACTGGTAAACTGAATGGAAAAGTGCTTCTGTTTCCAGGATTGAATGGAGACAAGAGGCACAAGGTGAGAAGCTTCCTTGTACTGGAAACCTGAGAACCACAGTATAAACAAAAGTGTCTGAAGTTCAGGAATAAGCAGGTCTTCCACTGAGATGTGTGCCAAGAAAGTGGAGAAAATCCCATTAGTCATTATAAACAGACAGTCTTTCATTAATCAATTTCCTTTGATGCTGCTTTGCAGCATTTGCAAACATTCCGTTTATTGCTAAGACAGTAAAAAATAATTTTGCTTTTGTACTTTTCAATCCGTGGTCCACAGGCAATCTCATAAGAGAGTTCAAGACATCAATAAAAAGAGTTTAAGAATGACAATTTTCTTTATGAGATGTATAAATACACTTGGAAAAAATACATAAAGGAGTCCTGCACTTTTATGGAAAATTTTTAAAGGAATAAAAAATTTTTCAAAAGGAAAAAGCACTTTTCCATGCAATTTTCTTCAGGAAAAGTAAAAAGTCACATATTCAACAGATGTTAAATTTGGAGTATTCCTTTTTTAGTATCCTAGAGCTGTCTTCTACTGAATGGTTTAGTAAGAGTAAGAAAGCCCTGTCTGTCACTGCTGTGAATCATAGCCTTGGAACAACAAAAAAAATATCTACTGATAACATCTGTTGATGACACAGAGCTGATGAGAAGGCACTGTCAGAAGACAACTGGATGGTTACAGAAAATGAGGTCTGAGGCCTGAAGTAAGAGAAATGGAATGGAAAACTACAGGAAAGCAGCAGGAGTAGGGGAGAGGGCAGGGGAAAGAAGGGAGTGACTGCTGTGTGCAGGGAGTGCAAGGCTGCTCTTGCCCAAATCCTTGTTCATTTATAGTCAGGAAGTGACTAAAGCACAGATTTTGAATACATAGCCCATTTCTACAATGCAGAGATGAAGACTGAGTAAGCAAGAAGGTATGTGCCTGTATTTGCTACACTATGAAATGTTAAGTCCTAGAAATGTGGTCTTTTATATCTGCTGTGTGTCAAGGGATTTGGATCTCACACCTCCTGTGAGTCAGTTTGGTGTTGAAGATGATGGGCAAGTGAAGATCTTCCACATCTAGAGAAGCAGGCTGAAGAGACCATCCAAAGTTATCTACTAGTCCATCTCCCGAGCCTGGGGCAGGACAAACTACAAGTGCTTCCTCACAACTGTTTAACCTGTTCTTAAAAAAAAGAGAGATGGAGGTCCCACAGCCTCACTAGCTAACCCAGGGTGGTGCCTACCTAACCTTACAGATGCAAAAGTCTTTATTTTTATCCTAATTTTATTATCCTAATTTTTAGGTTTTTTGCAAGTGGATCATATTGCTGTTAGGATGAGATTCAGTTTTAGGTTAAGGCACACAAATGTACAGGTCTGAACTAACACTAAGTGCCTGCACTTCTGTTACACCCAACAGAAATCCAGCCAGTACAGACAAAGATCAGAGCACACTTCAATTTGCCCCAAAGCCAGCCCACACATGCGCTTTCTCTCTGGACTCCACTGACTGTGGCTACATCTACTTTTTAAGCCCGATACTAGAGTATTTGTAAGGCAAAGCAGTTGTGGCTGAGAACCCAATGCTACACAATCTGCATTCTGTGGTTGTTACTTCAGACTAGAATTAGCCTGGTCCCGCAGACCAAACACCCACGAGTAGATGGATGTATCTCCTGATGCAGTTTCACCCAGGACGGATCAGATTCACACACTCGGGAGCTTTGCTTCGAAAGCACAATTTGATCCGACCAGGTAAATGCACTCTCCATCCACTGCATCTCCCTTTACCAGAACAGAAACTCAAACACCTATATTGAGATGTCGTAACCTCAAGCCAAATCTCCCTCTTTGCCATGTTGATAATGCTCTCACCGAACAGAGTGAACTTAATATGCATCTTACCCACTTCCCTCTCTTAGTGCTTTAATTTCACTTCAAGAATCATAAAACAGGATTTCCTGAATTTAGATGGCATATTTTGTTTTCCTTTACTCTCTACTGGTCAGATTCCCTTTACTCTGAAGTCTGGTGTCCAAAGTAATACACCACTTCACCATGATGGATAAAATACTCAATCTTATTTCTAACCTGCTTTCATATCTCATCATAGCACTGTTTTTTCCCCTCCTATTTTTGGAGCAATATTAAGTTGCTGAATCAATGCACAGATGCTTGTAAATATTTTTGCCACATTTCAACATGTTACTGGCAATAGAAGCTAGGCTGCTTCGAATTATCTCACCTTTGCTCTTTCTGAAACTAAGCATCACGTTGTTTTGGAGGGGGTTTGTAGTTTGCTTTTGTTTTTTTTTTTAAATTTAACTTGTTTCTATGAATTTTGAAATATACTTGCTTCTGGCTCTGACACTGCAATAGTGATCTGTTGTATTCCGGACTGAATTTCCTCATGCTCAGCCTAAATCTAACATCCCAAACGTCAAGGAAGTACAATCTGAGAAAATTTAAGTTTTGCTACTCGCATAGTAGGCTTCATACATCTCTGTCAATTCTTCTTTCACTCAAATGTAAGAACTGTTTCAAGTTTTCATCTCTCGAAGATATGATGTCCACGCCCTTCAGAAACGACCCAGAAACGGCCCAGTTTAATAATCCCCGATAGCCGTGCCCGCCCGGCAGGCCCACAGCTCTGGGCGTGAACCCTGGACACACGCCAAGTCAAGCCCAACCCTCCGGGTGCGCTACTGTCCGCCATGCCTGGACATCCCTGGAAAAGGGCAGGGACATGGGAAAGCTGTTGAGACCTCTGTGAGGTACCCAGGGTTGAAGATACAGGGATGCAGCCCACAGGCAGGGAGGGAGTGCAGATGACCAAGAGACACTTTCAGAAAAAACAGGGAGGATGAATTTATGAGTTCTCAACGCTTCTAAGGTAGAAGATGTTTTGGGCAAACACCGTTTTTAGATTTGTTTTGCTTCTCAGAAGTTTCTTAAGGTTTTGAAGTTATCAGTGCCACCTTTGTGTGCCATAAGATAAAAATGGCCCTAGTCTGATGCTCTCAAACAAGCA
Organism: Coracias cyanogaster; assembly: GCA_033124195.1. NCBI lineage: Eukaryota > Metazoa > Chordata > Aves > Coraciiformes > Coraciidae > Coracias > Coracias cyanogaster. The sequence continues at coordinate 1,332 of JAVSBS010023594.1, read as the reverse complement.
ACTAGGCTTTCCTCCACATGAATGGCTTTGTCCAGATCAGGGAAAAAAAAACCCAAATCAAACACACAAACAAACAAAAGGCAAAACTCAGCAGTTTCTCTCTCTCTCCTGATAACAACCAAAAAAGCTTTACTTGCTCTACCATTCCATCCAAGAACAAGGCATTTAGGCACCAACCTGAGTTCACTCTCAGAATACCATACCCTGCCCCTCCTTTAGCTGAGGTTAAGGATGATGAGGACTGAGAAAACTAATTTTCCTCTTTTCTTCAGGCAAAACCAACAGCATCCTGAGCCAGTGCAAGCCCACCAACACAGACGATGGTGTGGTTTCAGGTGTTACAGAAAGAATCACTGAAAACTTTTGTACAAGTAGCACTCCACATGTTTCCTACCGCTCTTTGGGGCAAAAGAAGGACAAAACATTTTCCAACCGCAACGTAACTCCCGGCTGGCTGCAAAGAACAGGGTTAACTGTTGCTGGCTGACTCGTGGCCAACCACAAGTCTACGTTAAAGTTATCAGGCAACAGGTCTCCAGCTAACAAACCTGATTTTGCAGGATCTCCAGCCTAGGGAGCAAGGTTCCGATCTCCGGCACCTGCCAGCCTGCCCATGCAACAAGCCGTTACTGAACCCTGCCCAGCTCCCGGCACAGCCCATGGCCTGGCCTCCACCCTCACCTTCATCTCAGCAGCGGCGGCCCGACTTCCGCAGGCATTCCGCCAGCCTGGAAAGGTGAAGAGCTAAAGAACAATGCCACAGGTATGAAGGAGAGCTTCCTGTGAGACATCTAGAAAATGCTCGAAAGCATCAGTCCAAATGAAACAGAGCCAGGGGTTTTGGTCTCGGTTTGTTATGGAATACTCTTTTTAGCCTGAGCCGGTACCTCACAGGATGGAAGGTCTGCATGCTGCTGGCTAAAAGAGTGTGGGCAGGGAAGGAGAAAGCCCGGAGTGTCCTGGATTGTTAAGAATGTGGTATCATTTCTCTAAGGCAATAAAGATCCATCAAATCACAGAAGGGTTTGGGTTGGCAGGTACCTTCCAAGGTCATCTAGTCCAACGCCCCTGCCGTCAGCCGGGACATCTCTAACTAGATCATACTTTACGATCCATTTTCCCTCCTGGCGCTAATCCTTCAAAACCGTAACGCAATTTATGGCTGCAGATAACCCGCCGAACACGAAGGCAGCGCAATACGGACTCTTCCCCGCATTCCTGCTCCTCCTGGCATCTCAAAACCCCGCCCATTCCAGATACCGTTCTTACCGGGATTTTCTGCCTTCACCTGCTTTCGGACAACGAACGGCACTTCGTCAAGAAAGAGAGAAC
>JAVSBS010023593.1:32005-93670 GCA_033124195.1 Coracias cyanogaster | reverse complement strand
AAGTAAAGTACTGTAAATCATAGAATCATAGAATCATTATGGTTGAAAAGGACCACCAGGATCATCAAGTCCAACCTATCATTGAGAAATGCCTTGAGGACACTGACATGGACAGCTGGGTTTACTTTCCTCCGTCATATTGCCAAGGGAACACTGTAGAACATTCTTCTGCCCTGTTTGTCTCTATAGTTTTGTGGGTTGTGCATCAATAAGCCAGTGATTATACAGGGTCAGAATGGAGAAGAGAAGCAGCACGGGAGGTATAACTTCAAGGAGATACTACTAGCTTTTCCTATATTGCTAGAAAAAAAACCATCCTGAAGACAACAAGGCTTTTGTTATAACATGCTGACAGCTTAAAGGACAAAATCCTAACTTAAATAGGTCAAACCAAGAATGGAAGGATACGTTAAAGTAGCAGAAGACACAGAAAGCAAAGAAGCAAAAGCTGTTATCAGACATATTCAAATCAAACATTTTAATACTGTTCTTAAAAAACAGAAGATGAAAAGCCAACCCAAAACATGGATGATTAACCAAATTAATCCCCTGGAACAAGCATCTACAGAAAATGCTGGTTTCCGTTTCCCTTGATGTCCTCAAAGACCAAGCCTTTCTGGAAGGCATGCTTTAATCTAATGTGAGTTACTGAACTCAAGGCTAGGATAACTGTGTGAAACTCAATGGCCAGTAACGGACACTCAGTTCAGCCTAGATGATCTAACAGCACCTCTTCACAGAGAACTTCTAGGAAACGGGATAGAAATGCTCTGCCCTTCTGCAAAGCCATCTTACTGAAATTATTAAAGTCATTTGCAAGCACTAAATAATTCAGCCTCGCTGTGTATCAATGAGGTGGTCGAGAGCACCTGATGTGGCTTTTGGGAGTCGTGCAGCCCACCTCCCTTGCCACTGCCAGGAGCATCTTCCGCAGCCTCTGCTGATCTGTCCTGATGCAGAAAAGCATCTGTTCACTGACTCCCCTCCAACAACCAACCTCCCCTGACCTTGCTCAGCTCCTGTGAACTGACAGAATTACTGCACAGCGGTACAGCTCACTCTCTGTCTGTGCTCAGATTGTACCCCTCGGTGTCTGACATCATTTTCGACTGAGAGCCATACGTGTCAGCGATGCTCAGCTAGCAACATTTCTGCCTGTAGGCCAGGAGGGTGGAAGTTCAAGCCCTGCTGGAGGATACAAACGCCTACCAACATGAAGCCTGACACACAAGAACATAAGGGAGGGAGATGAGGCATTCAGATATGTTGGCTTTTTTTTTTTTCTTTCTTTCTCCTCTATGACACATTCTGCCTTTAAAAACAGCCTGTTAGTTAAAAGCTTGACATGTGTGCATTGCACTAATACTCTGATTCTTGCTGAGTTTGGACCTGAGTTCCATATCCAATCTACTGCACCAAGAAATGCCCATTTTATACCTGTAGTTCATAGCCTTCCAAAAACTCCAAATTCTATCAAAATTCTTCTATGCCGCAAGATCTGAAAACCTACAGCCATTGCCTGTCCTTTCAGGCTCTTTTCTCTTCCACTTGGTAGGAACGTAGAGCTGTGGCCCTGCAGGGCTTCCTTTATGAGAAAGGTCCAGTGGTTAGAGCAGAGGACTGGGCACATAGGACTGAAATTCTTGGCATTGACAGAGTTTTTCTGCATAGCCCTGGGCTTGTTGTTTATAACAACAACCTGTACTGAGCAAGTGTGGCTGTGTGGACCACCAGGAAAGTAGAGATATGTTGGTGGTGCTCCTAATGCTAGAGACAGATCGCTGGCATTGGGGTGCCAGCACAGTATGAAGAGACAGAGAAGGAAGGGAAAACACACTGCCAGGAGTGCTCTGCTGGTGCTTTGAGAAGTATCATCCCCACTCCAGCTGGCACAAGCTACTAACTGCAGCATGCTTGGCTTTGGCCTCACCACGGGACTTACCTGGCAGGCTACACTCTCTTGGAAACCCCAAGAGCCATACCCTCTTTGAGGAGGGAACTTCCCAGTTGTTGTGGAGAGAGACGAGGGGAGAAGGATATCCCATTCTAGTGGCAGAACAAGCCCTTATGATTCACAAGAGATTTGAGGTCTAGTTTCCAAGGGATGGAGACTTTCACTTGTGGACAAACACGGCCAAATTGAAACATCTTCTAGGCATCCAAATGACTGCCAAGGTTTCATAACTGTTTGCTACCATCGATCTTCTTCTTGGGGTCCATATTTTCAAAATTACTCCGCTCTCGGTAAGCTTTTATAGAGATACAGCACTGAGCTTTTGTACAGAAGATACTGCAGAAATAGGAGTCTGATGGTGAAGGCAAAGATAAGAAGTTCTGGCCCAATAATCTGATTTCAACAAAAGCTTAACTGTAACTAGAAATCCAAGTTCATGATAAAAGTTGTTTGGTTTCTTTGTGGTTTTTTTTTCTCCAAAACCTTTTTTTTGCTTTGTTTTCTTTTATTTATTTGTGCTTTGATTTTGAAGAGAATTGAAAATATACTCACCATGAATGGAAAGGGTCCCATTCCTCACTGCCAGGAACTTGACCCCATATGGAAACAATGGTGGAGAATGGAGGCTTCCATGGAGGTGGATGTGTGCTTTGTGACGGAAAGGGGCCTCAGGGGATCCCACGTGGAGCTCTCCTCCATCAGATATCAGAATGTAATGAGCATGCAGTTCTACAGGTCCTGGACCAGTGAACAAGAGTTTGCCACCTGAAGATAACAGAAGAGCAAAAGGCAACCATAGATCTGATAGCCAGGCATTTTCTCACAAAGGAACTGTAAGAAAAGGGTAAACAAGTGAGTTTGCAATTAAACTATGGTATTAAAGGTAAAATATTGTTGCGTCCTGCAAAATTTCCACCTTGCCCTGTACCTCTCTCTGTGGATCTACCAGCTCTTTATACACCTTATTAATTCTGTTAATTTTTCAATTCTACCACAGGTTGCCTTTCAAGACTTGAGTAAGGCCATTTATCCTGGGCAGACATTTAAGTCTCTCCAATCCCAGAGCAAGGCAGCTGTGTTTGGAAAATCCCAGTTAGTCACTCTCTAAACGTTAACAAGGGATATTACTACTTTATTTGCATGTTACTTTTCTGATTACAAAGTGCTTGTGACAGGGAGAGCAGAGGGGGAAAACCACTTTGGAACTTAAGAACCGGAAACTTGTTTAGACAGCAGTTGATTTAATCCTGCATACTCTTCCAACTGCTGTTCAAAACCAGATGCTTCCCAAAACAGTATAAAAGACTTCTCCCTGTTAGCTGGATGTGAGAAGATCTCCCCTTCCCATGAAAGGCTCATTTTAATCTCTAATTAGAGGTTATCTTAACCTCCAACCATAAAGTTTAATCTCCTTGCCAACATTTTCCTTTCACAATCTACTAGTGTAACTGGATAAGACTTGTCAGTAATATAGATCTGATCCTTCAAATCTTTCTAATATTTAGTCTCAATGACTTATTGAGGCAATGGATTCTGTGGTCTAAGGACACAAGAGCACAAAGAGGCTCCATTTCCATCCCTTGATTTTGACTCAGTCTCTTCAGTTCCGTCAAATGCCTCCTTTGTTGTTGCCTTGTGTGAGCTGGTGATCCCAGCCAGTCATCTCAGGATGGTTTATTCTTCTCTCTCCCTTCATATGTTCTCTCCTATGAAGGACACCGTCACTATCTTTACAATATATTTGGACAGAGTGGACTTTCAGGTGTTTAATCAAGCTGCACATCTTCCTAGGTCAAGCCATGCTTCCCAGGACCTAATAGAGGATACCTCAAAGCCTGGCAACCTCAGACCTCTTTTCAAAGGGTCCATCACCCTGCCAACATTTCCCTTTATGTGAAGTAGCTAATAACTGCCATCTCATACCACAGCCACCTTTCTACTGGTGTTAGCAGTTTTTAATGGTGACCTCCATACCTACCAAGCAGTTAACTTGCCTTCCCCACAAGATAGGACCAACCAGTAGCAAGAAGGATAAGAGAGATCAGACCTTTGTTGTAATTTCAGTACTGAGATGAAAAGGGAGGGGAGAAGTTTTAATATAAAAATCAGACTAAATACTGATCATTCCTCACATTTGATCAGCTCCTGCTCCTCTCATTGATAAGGGAGACTCAGCACTCATGTGCATTTTCCATGCAGTTGCATCCACACCTGCTGAGCACATTCTGCTTATCCTATTATTTATTCTTTCATCGAGGGGCTTTCATCATTTCATTCCCTTCTTAGTCTTATAACAAATTCTTATAACTTAGTTTTAATTTCTTAGGCTTACAACAAAAGCTAGTATTTGAACTAGGACTACTCATTAAATATTTTCTCCCCAGATTTCTGTGGATTCCCCGTAAGTTTAACAGAATATGCTTAATAAACGAAAGAGATAAATCTCACATTTTCTTGATTATAACCACTGGGAACCATGGGATTGCTCCCACAAACACTAACTCCCCTATGTGTGAATTGCCTCTTTCCCTAGACACACTTTTCTGTATACAAATGTATTTCTGCTAAGCTAGCTATATAGCATTTTTACAAATTATACCGAGTGCACTGTGATAAAGCAGCACAAATTTCATCTTGTTTCATGCAAAACAACAGAAGCTATCTGACCGTTATTCTGAGATACATCTGAGACTTTTAGAGCAAATGAAATGTTCTTAATACCAAATGTGCTATGCTGAAATTGGGATAATCCTTGAAATGGTATTCATTTGCAGGCTGAAGGGACCATTAGGTCATTTCTCCTCATGGTCTGTGCACATCATGCTACTGAAAAAGTGAGGGGAGTCAAGTCATCTGTGTTTGACTGCTGCTTACCCTGCAGAAAGGCAGACAATCAATTATGTGACTTGGGGACATCACTCTGGTGACTCTATCACCATTTTTTCCAACAGCTAATTTCTCTTACTGTTCACAATCCCTGCTTTACCTTGAACTATAACTCGTCATGGATAAGCTTTCAGAGTGGTTCTCTTTGTATCCTCCTGCATCACACCGCAGAGAGGTGTAGAAAATATAATTGTCTAAAGTACACACAGGTAAAACCAAATCTCAGCCCTCACTCAGACAGGTTGATAAGGTTTTTAAGACTCTCTACAAGGAATCACCTCTAACTCATGAAGTAGTGCCTCTACAGCCCTCTGTAATTTCCTATGTACTCTGAAATTAATATCTGTGGGCCACAGAACGCCTTTACCAGCAGTTTTAAAGCTCTTGAATGAAACTGGACCTGTTTATTTAAGAATGTGTTTTCCTTATTTAATATCTTCGTTATATTAACAGTCTTCAGTAATAAATGGACTGCTGGCCCATCTTCCTCTTGTGATATAATTTACCATCCTGTTCCTTCCTATACCGAGAACAGAAATATTTAATAAATACATTTGCCTCATAGCAGCAGTGTTAATAATTTTATTACTGCAATCTAGAAATGGAACTATAAATCACTACGATTTATTTTATTCCTAACATAAAAAAATAGACATCTTCCCCAAGGTCTTTATTGACTTCCTATGCTCTGTTCCTACTGAAATACAGTCATTTCTGTTTCCTCTTCATACAATTTTTAATGAGTATTTTAATTGCTGCCATGCTGTACCTCTGAACCGGGAAGGCTGGCAGCCAAATTTGTCCTGTCTTTTGATTGCAAAATCATAGTTCTGCTTCAAACAACTCCCCCAAAAGTTTTCCCAAGTATCAGCCACATTTTGCCCATCCAAAATTTGCAGGCCATCAGGTTAGAAATATTAAATTCCTCTCACACACTCTTCTATCTGCTCCCCAAGGGATGACTGGGATGGGGAAATGATGAGATGGGATTGATGGGAGTTCTGGGTCCTTTTCTTTTTGCAGCCATTCCAATGCACCGCGAGGCAGACATGAGAAGCCATGTTTCCCACAGGGGTCAAGGATTTATTTCCTTCTGCCTGGTCCCCAGAGGGTCTGCTGTAAAACAGTAGCACATGTTCATTCGTTCTCCCTTCATGAGCCATGCTGAGACGTAACAGAGCACATAATGGAGCCATGCTTTGCCACCAGTCCTACAGACACCTGCCTCTCTGGAAAACTAGTGAGGAGTGAGAAGAAGACAGCTTGCACCTTACCTGGAATCGCTCTTCCTTCAAAACCAGAAGCAGCTTGACCAACAATAGTTGTTGCTTTTGCAATGACACTTTTTCGCACAAGGCAGCCTCGCTGTGGCAGGAGAAGCTCATCCTTATATAGCTCCTAAAAATTACCATCTGTCTCCTTACACGTGACTTGTCCTATATGAATGGTTCTCTATCTCCTTTTTGTTTCATTTCTTCTTTTTAAAATCCCCTGTTTCTCAGTAGCAGGTTAACTGCATGTCAGATTTTTCCCTGATTGATTCATAGGTTTCCACATATTTTGTGGATTTCTGGGTGTCTGATAAGCTTGGATGTTGGTGACTCCTCTGCACTGGGTGGAAGTATAAGCAATGATCCCAACATATTTCTCTCTACTTAGATGCATTGGTAACCCAGGCAATGGTGCAAAGATTTAATAGAATCATAGAAAGGTTTGCATTGGAAGGGACCTTAAAGATCATCTAGTTCCAACTAGAACAAGTCCCTGCCATGGGGGTGGCTCAAAGCCCCATCCAGCCTGGCCTTGAACACATCCAGTGATGGAGCACCCACAACTTCCCTGGGCAACCTGTTCCAGTGTCTCACCATCCCCAGAGTGAAGAACTTCTTCCTAATTTCTAATCTAAATCTCCCCTCTTCCAGTGTGAAGCCATCACCCCTTGCCCTGTCACTACAGGCCTTCATAAAAAGTCCCTCCCCAGCTTTCTTGTAGGCCCCCTTCAGATGCTGGAAGGTTGCAATAAGGTCTCTCCAAAGTCTTGTCTTCTCTTCTCCATGCTGAACAACCCCAACCACGCTGAACAACCCCAGCTCTCTCCGCCTGTCCTTGATTTGCAAGATCAAGGCCACCAGAAGGCATATGTGATACTTTGGATTTCCCTTAGAAGCAGCAGTCAGACCCAACACGCAATAACAAGAAATATATATATCAGCTATGCTCATGGTCACATTATAGTGCCACTGTCCCCTGGCTATTGTCAAAGCTTCTGAACTTGTCCCAGAACAAAGCCAAAAGGCATTCAGTCAGTCTTTGGGAGAAAAGAACGTGTAAAAAGAAAAGTTGAGCTCCTGAAGATAAAAGAACAGCAGCATCCCAAAAAGAAAAGAAGGTATTAGCAGGGATTCATTTAACCATTTACCAAGTCTAAGTGTAAAACAAACTCCAGCCAAACTTACAAGTATTTATGTCCAAAAGTTGCGTATTGTCCCTCCAGCCCTCAGCTCTCTCTATCTCTGTGTTTTTCATTGGGTCAGAATAAATACACAGCTGCTGCTTTACAAGATTGTCTTCCCCTTTCTTAAAAAGAAAATAAAAGCTACGCTTCCTTCTTTTATTGCACTTGACCTCTTCTCTGAAAGCAGAAAGCAAGAATATTGCTCAAGTGAACCTTTGGCTGTGACCCTCAAATTGTTTGTTATGGCTGCACAGGAAAGCAAAGTCCTACATATGACCTTGAGGGTGATTTTATAAAAATCAATCAACTACTGTTATGATGGCCTCCCCACCAAGCAAAATAAATACAATTAAACCCATAATCACTTCTGTACAGTAATGTGCAAATTCAATGGGTCTCTTTAGGTGGAGTGAGGGAGGGGGGGGGGAGAAATATGTTGAGGCTATTTGATACTTTGTGAGAACATCAGAAGCACCATTCTTCTCAATTAACCCAGCAATTAGCCTCCACCTCTCTGCCTGGAAAAGAAATCTTTCTTTATCTGTCTTTACCACAAAAAAAAAAAAAAGGGGGAGGAAAAGAAAGAGAGAAAAACTACTCAATTCTATCTGTCCCACAGGAAGGGAGAAACAGCCTGACCAAATAACAACAACAAAAAAAGATAATATTAAGGAAAACAAACCTGATAATAAGGTGGGTGTTTTAATCTGCTGTGTAACTACAGCACCATCATGTTGTTGGCAGAACTGGCTTTGTGAAAAGAGATTTATCTTCTGAAGACCTTGGGAAGTGGTGGAGGACACACTCAAAAGGAAAGGAATTGGAAAGATAATGTATTAACCTTTCACTTTGTCAGGTGTCCTGGACACAGCCCAGGTATCCAGAACACTTACTATGGAAAGAGGCTGCATCATGAACTTCTGAAAGAAAAGGAACAAATAATGATGGAGTAGAAGATTGTGAGGGTTGCTGTGGGAAGTTTCTCCTTGCCTCAGTCATGAAGAGTCAGGCTTTCAGACATAGCAGCTTATATCCCTTCTCAAAAACCTCATATAAAAAGAAGTACCCTTCTAGCATAGAAATTCTCATAATGTAGAAGAAACACATTGATATTTCTCATCTAGGTTGTGATTTAGAGCACTCTAGAGCTTTCCTGGAGATAAAGGGAAGCAAAGTCCCCATTCCAAAGTGTACCTTTAACACAGAAGGCGTTTTTATTATCATCTTTTCAGGCCACACTTTGCATTTACTGTCAATATAAGACTTCTTTTTTCTAATGAACAGCTGATTGGAGAACTAGGATAAAAGTGATTATCACCACATTTAATCCTACGTCTATGTCAAGCTGAATGAAGCATTAAAGCAAGCAAACTACAAGAAAGGTTTCAAGATATTTTTTTCTATAATCATAATCAATAATCAAAGGTGATAGGAAAGTACTGACATAATTATTTCATATGTCACCACCGTGTTGTGCCCCTCAACTAGCAGAAAACCTCCTCTGCGTGGAAGAGGATTTGCAGATTGAAAGGTCATCTCCTCACTGGACTACCCTCTCCCATCCCCATGCAGGGAAGGTCTGCTCTGGTTGTGCTGTGGGCACACCATGGCCATGTATAACATTCCCACAGCCTTCAGCTTGCTCTTACCAGTTCCTCTCACTTGGTCTTTCAACTACAAAGCCACAGAACGCCCCATGAGACAGGCTTAAGCTCAGGAGTCATATTCCTGGCACGCATCCCTGAGTGGCAGAGAGCAGAAGGCAATTGCCAAAGCCGGAATATCTTTCCTGAAACAACTGATCCTGCACAAGGCTGCAGTGTGTTGGCAGCCCATGCGTTGCTCATTCTCTGGTTCCAAGGATGTGCCTGGTGGGGCCTCCAAGCAGGAAAAAACCCACCAAAACAAAGATCCTCCTATGTACGGGAAGAGGAATACAGAGTTTATAAGCCTTAAATAAAAAGAGTCAATTATTTCATGGACCTGTGACCTGCACCCTGTTGACGTGCTCACTTGACATTTGGATGAGCCATGAAAGCTGACTGCAGACTGGACCACTGCCTAGCAAGACACAAAGAAGAAAAGAAGTTTGCTATGCTGGCTCCTTCCCAAAGGCTGCCTGAACCAGAAGTCCAAGACTCATTCTCCACCTCCCTGGGTATGTTCCTGCACATTCACAATACACAGGTGCAGATCCCTGACTAGCTGTGAATTCAAATGCCCATGTGTTTCCACCAGGACATCACTAACACACTAAAAAGCTAAGCTTGTATTCCAGCGTTTTGTTGGATGGAGGCCTTAATCTCTCCCTGGGCAAGGAACCAGCAGCTGCTTGAGTATTCTCTGACAGAAATCGTTTCCCAGGCCCAACAAGCCCGTGTTTTTTGGCTTGCTGTGCTCACAGCCATCTGTTCAGATGGCACATGCTGCCTTGGAAGCCAGTCAGGCTCTTCCCTTAGAGCACTGGAGACAGGCATAGGCAACTCAGACCAGAAGCCCAGAAGATGCTGCCATAGGTATATCTCCTTCCAAGAAGTCCTTCTATTTCTTCAGCTCTTAGGTAGCCTCCAAGATACTTAGCAACACCTCCAATGCATTTGCAAGAGGAGAGCTAACCTGGTGGTGAAGAGCTGTGACACTCCTAGATGGCTTCCAGCACGTATCACTTCATCTAGGATCTAATGAAGGAAGCTTCCAGGTGAGCCTTGTGAAGGCACCAGGGCAGACACCATACATAGAGGTGTGATGAAAAAACAGGTCTTTGGGCTGTTATTTCAAGGGGGTGCACTGGGGAAAGTACAAGAGCACTCTTTTAGAGAGCAGGATTATGTTTCTGCTCACCTAGAGCCTGCCTGGGCAATCATTAGACCATAGCTTTCCTATCTTCTGTGCCACTCCACTCACAATTATCCCATTTCAAGGTGATTTCTCCTGTTTGAATTTAAAGATATTGCAGTTAGGGTTCATGTCCTTGTGTCTAGTGCAGTGGGTTGGACTTTGGTCTTAGCAACAGCCTGTTCCTACAGTGAAAATATCTTAATGCATGGTTTATCAAGCCATCAGAGGAAGAGGGGATAGTTCAGAAACCTATGTGCAATCCTTCTACACAGCAGGCTTCCTCTGCAGTGCTAGGTTCATAAGACAGACTCATGCCTTTGAAGGTATTTATGTGCATTTAAAAACCTTAGGAAGACCTGGACCTCAGTTCCCAGATTGCAAGAATTGTTTTGCTGTACCACATCTGATTTTAAATTCAGGGTAGGTTTAGATTAAATATTAGGAAGAAATTGTTTCCACTGAGGGTGGTGAGACCCTGGCCCAGGTTGCCCAGAGAGGTGGTAGACGTCCCATCCCTGGAACCATTCCAGATCAGGTTGGCCAGGGCTCTGAACAACCCGTTCAGGTTGCAGATGTCCCTGCTCAGTGCAGGGGGGGTTGGACAAGACAACCTCTGAAGATCCCTTCCCACCCCAAACTTTCTATGATTTCTATTACAAAAGTGTTTCAGGACAGATCTACTAATGGTACAAAGCTGCCACTCTAATGAGGACCTGATTAAGTGTCCAGAACAGGTGGAGACATAGTCAGGAGACCTTTCCATCCTATGGTTAGAGGAAGCATCAGCTTCTCTAAAAGGGGCACATCCCCTCCTATGCCAGCAAGCAGAGGAAGGGGATGGTGCCCTCGGGTTTCAGCCCAGTCTCAGCAGGAGCTCTGTGCAGATCCTCAGCCAGGATTAGCTTCCACCAATCTGCTCATCCTGCAACACTCCAGAGGAGTCTCAAGAGCTACTGAAGTTGCAGAAAATCAATTTCATTGGCAAGCAAGAGCCCTGGGAGTCTAATGTACATGCTGTAAAGCCCATGCGAAACATGATGGGAAAGAGAAACCTGCAGCCCATACTCAAACATGAACCAGGATTTACAGCTGGGGAAAGAACTGAAAAAAACATCAAATTGCTACACATTCAGCACCTTAAAATCCTTTCTCCAGTAATGTCCAGCTCTGGGAGTTGTACTCAATAACACTGTATTCCTGCACAAAAGATATACTAAGAAATTAAAGAACTGGTGCCTTTCATTTTTTTTCCGTGAAAACAGCTGGGACTTTAAGGCTCTGAGACTGTAATTATTGCAGACTTGGTACACCTCACTGAAACAACGTAGGAAAATATCGCACAGCAACAGGGAGAAATAGGACTGACTTTTCTTCCTTTTAAATCTCAATTAAAAAATACATTGGATGAAATTTCCCATTAGCTGGTACTATTTGTACATCCCGTGTTCTTCCTTTAATTAAAAAACATGCTTATTGCAATACTGCCAGAATCGCTTTTACGGTATTTTAATTGTAATGTCTCTGCCTGATTAAAAAAAGAAAATATGAACGAGAAACTGCCTGCAAAAAGTATCACAATGCACATCCCAAATGGGTTGAGGAAAATGGCACAGAAAAGACCACAACACAAGCAGCTTCCAACTGTGCCCGCTGACAAGGGGTTTTAAAAAAGGTTTAAGGACTTACTGATGCCACAGACAGGAAAATAGAGGGAAAAGCTTTTTCTTTCTTCCAGTGAATTCAAACCCAGACTTTATCAGCAGTGACTAAAGCATTGGTTATTTGACAATAATTTAGCCTATCAGCTAATATTTGATGTTCTTTGCTAATAGCAGGAAAAAGCCAAGCAAAATCACAGAATCATGGAATCCACCCTAGAATCCTAGAATGGTTTGGATTGGGAGGGACCTTAAAGATCATCTAGTAATCAACACCTGGCTTTCTCTCCTCCCCAGATCTACTCACAGGACCCATTCTAGCCACAGTCTGATTGGAGCAGGGATTACAAGAAATTCAATATATCGATAGATAAGCATTGTTTTTGTGATGTGGGTTCAAAATCAGACAATAATTGACAATGTTATTAATATCTTTTGGGCTTGTCAGTTCTCTGTTTTTTGGGGTGGGGGGGGAATCTCATGGTTTGAGAAAAGAAAAGCCCAGATTAGCTGTGGTGTTTTGGGAACTGAATGCACAGTCTTTAGAGGCAGAAACCACAGATGAGGTGGGTCAGATCTTTCTGAAAACCTCAGCCTGGAGTCTGACCATGGAAGAGGGAACTGGGGTACTGGTTTCAGCAAGACTGCTAAGATGCAGCAATGATACAAATGGTAGGGGACAGGAGGAGCTGTGACAAGTGATACCGAGGCTTTCCTAGAAATAGGGACCAAAGCAATTTTCTCCTTCACTTTTACAAGAACGGTCATATCGAATTTGCCATTGCAAAGACAACTGGTCAGTTGGGGATCTTCAACTACATCAGGGTGTACTGGCAACATCACCCCAAAATACATTCCCAACATACTCCTGAACAACCAGCAGAAATTTTGGTCTCCAGACCTCCCTAAAGCACTATGAGTTCAGACAAAGGCAATAGCACGTGTCTGAGGTATCAACCCATCAAGCACAAAGGAGCTGCTCCAGTGCAAGCTGTGCGCAAAGAAAATTTCCATCTGTCCTGGGTTATCATAAATATTTCCATACTTGTGATGTTGGGATTACAAAAATAACTGCAATCTGCTGAATATACAGAGTTATCTACAATCTGTCTATCTTGTATCTCTTTCCCAATCAGTATTGTCTGAGCAGTTTTGCAGTCTGGCTATTAAACTTTCCACTGCTGATAATCACGTGTTCATGCTCTGCTTGTTGAGGAGGAGGTAGAAACTGCCGAGCCCTCATGGCAATGAGCAGGACCCAGCTGCCTAATCCTATTTTGCTGTTGCTTTGGCCTCCAGATCTTCTGCCCACACAGTCTGGTCACTACAAGAACCACTCTACGCCTTTGGCTATGTGTTAACACAGCCCAAGCAGGGTCACCTGAAGGCTGCACATGAAGCTGACATCCTTGTTATTACACTCTTTAAACAGTTTCTACAATGTTGAAGTTATCATGAGGAGACAATGCAGGGGCGGTATCCAAAATCCTCATGGTGTCCTAAAAAAGGGGAATTTCAAGGAATGGGCCTGTAAACACGTGTTGGGTTTGCTGGCTACAGCACTAGGAAATGGGCAGTACAACCTCTTCACGCAGGACTGGACTCGGTAACATTACAACTTTTCTCCATCCTTATCTTCAGCTTGTGAGGGCACAGACAGCCTGATGCTGAGTCATGAAAGCCAAAAGGAGCAGAACTACAATTTAATCCCAGTCTCCAGCTCTGCCTAAGCAAAACTCTCCAGCTACAATAGGATGCTTTGATTGAAGCACATACCTACACCTGCCTTATAGCCTAGGGACTTATTGCCATGCCCATTGTGGAGCCGGGGAAAGTTGTCAATTATTTGACATCCTCACTGACTCAGTAGTTGTTACTCAAAGGAGATCACCTAACTGCGATTTGGGTTAAGGTGAGTATCTATACTACCTAAGACTACAAGTCTTCGGTGACATGTGTTTCTCTCTGTCAATACAGGAGCCTAAATAACTCCCCTGAGCTGGACAACTTGAAGAAAGGTAAGGTTAAGAAAGATAAATCTCATGTAAGTGGAGGTGGATGTAACAAGGAAACTTCAGCTAAGATGAAGCTCAGACAACCAACTACTGTATAGGTGCCTGCTTCTAAAATGTTTGGTCACTATGCTTGGCATGTAACAATACAGGAAATAATAGCATCTGCAATATTTTAATGCTGCTTTCCTAACTGAATCTACATTATAAACCAAGCTTCTTGGAAAACATGATAAAGGGGAGAAATGATTTGAACGTCAGATGAGCTGAAGCCATAAAGATACAGCTCCAGACTTCATTAAATTCAATCAGACGTCCCTTTGCTTCGTGGGTGCTGACTCATAGACCAAACGTGCCTTTGAGTTGGCCCAAAGTTCAAAGGGTTGATCCTGCAATATTGTGCCCCAATTCTTCACAAAATCAGAGACTGCACCCCAAAATCCTTATCCAGATTTGCAGCCAAAACTGTCAGAAATGTGGAGCTCCAACCAATCTCCTCTATTTTATGTCAAAATAGCAATGATGTTAAGAAGAATCTTGTATCACACAAATTTAGAATTTTTGCTGGGGCAGAGAGGGAAGAAAATTTTACTCCTGTTCGTTTTTTTAAATCTCAAATTCTTACTTGGTTTTTTGGTTTGGTTTTTTTTTTTTTAAACAGGAATGATGCCTGGTGTAGCAGTACTTGAAAATCTCTGAACCTAGACTTAGCAAGTGCAATCTTTTTTGGAAATTTTCTCACAATAGGGATAAACTTGCAAAGTTTTTTCTTTATAGAATGATAATTCCAAGTTAGCTTAAAATATTATTGTCAAATGCATGTTTTTCATCACCATCTCTCTGAAAAACTAGTACCCTTAACACCCTTTTAATATAAAATAATTGTTGCCAGCAAAGAAAATCCAGGTCCTTAAACATGTAAAAACTGTTCTTTCCCTTTTTTGAGCTCCGTTTCAGCAGAAGCTTACACACAGGCTTAGCTTTGAGCAAGCATTTTCACCAGAAGAGCTCATTCACTTAACGTCAAGCATGTGCACAACAGTTTTCACAACCAGGGCCTGATTTCCAGGAAATAGGAATGTATGTATATCCAGGAATATATATATATTTCCAAGAATATTTCTGGTGCTGAATTATTTCTTACTTTGACACTCACAGACTCGTACTTCCTGACACTTACGCTGAGTCTACCCCAGGGTACGTGAACCCTGCAAACCCAGTAGTTCCCCATCCTGTAATTGTACTCGGTTATTTACTCTTTACCAGCCAAGCTTTAGGATCTTGGAGTTTTTTATTGTATTCAGTAGCCGTGGCCTGTAATTCTGTAACATCATTAATTTTGTAAAGGCTTTTGCAACACGCTTGCCTCAAAGATGCCAAAGAGAACAGAGTTGATTATTGTTATCAGCTCTGCCATTATCACTGAACGCCTCTCAGGATAGCAGCGCTTTCCGTAGCTGGGGGAAAGAAAAAGCAAAAAAAAAATGCCTTCCTACTCATATTGTCGTTATGCCTCAAACAGCATAAATGATGCCTTCTGCATACATAATAATTAAATGCTTCCCCCGTCCCCCATCACCATCATGTAGTATCTGCCGAGAACAGACTTAGCCTGCCTGACCAAGTATCTCCTTTGATGCAGTAGCTCGACAAGAGAAGGGGAGATCGTGGCCATGAAAATCTCCAGCCCTGGAGGAACAAGAGCACTGAACCCCGCTTCTGCAGACCTTTGAGATGCAGCAGGTTGAGGTTGGTGGTGGTGGTCCCCAGCAGCAGGGTCCTGCCTTCTTCTACCGTGACGTTATCGCCATCTCGCGGCTGGTGGCCAGCAGGCCAGCTGGAGTCCTCTTCCCATCGACCACAGAACTGGAGGGCAAGCTGGAAAGAAAAAGAGCAGTTCAAAGCTCTTCCCACCCTTTAGGAAGCCAGCTTGTGGAGAGCACGCCGCAGGAGACAGCAATGCCATCTCGGCTACTTTCCCGATGGGGCTCTGTGTAGAGAGAAGGGTTGGAGAGCTTCTCAGCCCTCAGAAACACCTGACGCAATTGTAGGGTTGCCCCTTGTCTCATTCTGGTCTGGGTAACAAGGGGTGTGCTGCAGGTCTGGCTGCAGAAAGTCCACAAGTTTCATAGTGTGTGTCTCTCTCTACCTCCCAAGAAGCAGAACTGCACGTTAATTCCTGGCAATGTCATAATAATAGCCTGAAGAGTTCAGAACTAAAACATCCCACTAGATGGACAATTATTTTGCTGCACAGACTTTTTCAAGGGCTTTCCTGCCACTTATCTACATTTAGAGAGATATTCCTCTTTCCAAATAAACAAGAAATAAGAAATAAGCTTTCTCAGCTTCTCCGGTATTATGATTGTCTCTCCTTTGGTGGTTTGCGCATCAGTTCCAGATAAAGCACTAACTTGAAAACAGCAAATAGAGTGACTTGCGAGGAGCAATGGCAAAATGACACCTGCCTGTTTCCAGTGAAGGTTCCTCCTCAACTCTAAGCTTTAAACATGCACTTTGCAGTGAAGCTTTGACTGATTTCCTGAGGAATGGGTGTGCATTTTTGCATGGACACGTGTGCACAAGTATGGACATCTATAAAATATTCTTTTAGACTCACACGTGAACTGGCAAGAACAGCCTCAGTTGATCTGAGGTGGTGAGGGAGGAAACCAGGCATGGAAATATTTGTGGTCCTCATTGGGTTGTGCTAATCCGAAACAGCAGCGGAAAGAATAACCTTAATACAAAAGCAAAATATAGTTACCCCATTTTCAATCAGAGCACATCATGTGCATTAAAGCTTTTGCTCCAGAGCTGCGGTTTAGGTGAATCAATACTGGTGGTGTCCTGATAGTTATTCTTTCGTCTGTGCTATTGTCACTTCTACCTTTATGTGCCTGATGTTTTATACAACATTTCGCACAGCACCTAGAGCAGTCAGATAACTATTACATGGTGACTAGTGACTTAATTATTTACACCAGGCAATGGGTGTTGGTTCCCAGGCTAAATGATACAACTGGTTTATGTCCATCCTGTCTGAAGGGTATGGATGCTGGTATTTTCTACCCTCTCACTCACTCTACAATTTCCCTACAAAGGGAATTACTTGGTGCAAATTAGACCTAAGCCTGGGACTGCATCAACACACACGCAGTGAAAACATCTGAGGAGCTAAATCTCTGGTGGTGGGGGAAATGAGCCACTTCACCACCACAGAAGGGCAAATAAGCCTTCGCATCTGTACACAACTGTTACAAAGAGTAATAATTTCTCCATGGTTGCTAAGTGTAATAGGACAAGATTCATCTTCATCGCTTGCAAACATATATTTATATCTTTCAGAGATTTAGGACAATTCCAGCTGATATCTTTACCCACTCTCTTTCCAGAAAGGCTGTGAATTACTCTTCACTGATAGTGCCTTGAAGAAGATTATATAGAATATACAACGTTATACAATAGATCCACTGCAAAAGGAGCTAATTAAACTTGTTTTCATCTCACAGCAAGGGCCAGAGGAGGGTACAGTTCATGGAAAGGCACACTTTCCCCAGATACACTGCTTATCAAGCCAACTGTAGCACAAAATCATAAATTCCGTAAGTTCCTGTCTGGCATAAACTCAATCAGTGCCGCCACCGAAACACTGCATGATGCAGCTGTGAGATGACGAGATCAATCAGAACATCTTGTTAAGAAGGTTTGTTAAATGGCTTAAAGCCACTCTGTCCTCACTCCAACCCTCTGAAGTCATTTAGATGCCTCCAACTAACTTTAATGGGAAAGCAAGGGCATAAGGAATATACCATGCTGTTCTTGCCAGCACCAAAAACTTAGGACGCTGGTGGTAGAAGTTTTGGAAGAGTTAAGAAGAATAAACTCCTCTTCTGAATTTGACTTTTTTTTTTAATTGTTCCCCTTTCTAACTAGAAAACACCCTAATTCTTAACTTAAGGTTCCCTCTATATAACATCAGTGTTTAAGCTATTCTTGCTAGGTTTCTGCTGTCACCCCTTAGAAGACTTCATATTCATTCAGTTCTACCAATACCCTCTGGCATAAAAGCTCATACAGGCCAGCGTAATAAGGCACCAGAAATGGTTGAAACCATCTGGGAAACTAAGAACTATTAACAGTCTTAAGAACATAGCTCAGAAGAGATACAAATATGCTGAAACCAAGTGCTCTGTTATTTAATCAATACATGTATCCACAGTAAGGTGCAGTCCCCACACCATCAACCTAAACAAAGACAGATTTTATTGCTCAAAAAAAAAAAAAATTTACTACCCAAGAGCAATTACAGAGAGGTAGAAAATGGGTTGGCCATGGTCATAAAAATCTCTGTTGTTCCACCCAGCCTGTACCTAAAGATTTCCAGTGAGAAGATGTCTGTCTTAGTTTGCTACCACCTCCATGTGCACCTGACTTCTGATTTGTACTCTTTTTTTCTTTTCTTTTTAATAAAAGTAAACAGACGAACATCATCTAACACCACAGGAATAAGAGGTGTTTATAAACATTTATACCATCCTTGCATTGCCATGGAGAGAATAAACCTAAAGAATCTCTCTGAAAAGAAAAAATGGTGGTTGCTCAAGGGAAGTATTTTAAATTACCACAGCTCAGAAGAATGGGAAGGGAGGGAAAGTATCTCTGTAGGAACTGAGGAAAGACACTGGAGGGATGGAGGGAAATGAGATAGTAGAAGACTTTACTTGGTGACTTTTCCCTTGCAGTCCTACATCCTTCCCTTAGGTGGAAGAGCACCTCCTTAATATCTTCGAAAAAAGAAGGCAAGGTCTAGTGCAAGGCTAGTGAAATGACCAGCTTCCCTGAATCACGAGTGCAGTTTGCCTAGGGCTTGTGAATCCCATATGATTACCCCCTCCCTGTTTTGTGGAAGAAAAGCACAGTCCAATCTCCAACTGTAATGGACTTTCTAACTTCCTTCACTGGATGGTAGTGGCTATGTTCAGTTCCTACTAAGTAGCCCATGGCAAAATAACATGGACTGACGCACACAAACTAATTGCACATCCCTCATCAAGCAAGGTAGGTGACGGACTCACAGTTCTAGAAATTCACACTCTCATCTGGCTTTGCTAGTTTACCTCTATGTGGTCTTCAGGAACCTCCTCAGTTATCACGCCTGTCTTGTCGAGGTGCCCTGTTACCAATATGGGAAAGGTTGTAGCCCACACTGACCCTATAGACACCAAATACTACCATTTCTGCATGCTAAGGATGTCATAGGAGACTTTGGTGCCTTTGCAGGCTGAACATGCTTTTACATGAGACCTCAAAAAAACCCCAAAAAAACAGTAAAACAGCCACCTTATCTCTCAAAGCGCCGTGTGGCCCCGTCCTAAACAACTTCATCATGCAAAAACTCCAGCTCATTTCCCTCTGCCTGCACCTGAGTAGGATAAGAACATCCTCCTCGCTGTTTTTTCATAGAAGCAAAACTCTTTCCTTTTCCATTTTTGTCCCTGCTTGGCACCCAGCGTTTGACCTACGGTGTTTAATTTAAACACTTCTCAGTAAGACTGAAGAGCAGCAGCAGCTGCAAGCACCAGGGTGGTGGCTGAGAGCCCATCCTGCGCATGCTTGTTGAATGAACCAGGAGGAACCTGCAGAGCCAAGGAAAGCTGCGCATCAGTGGCTGGCGGTGGGCATTTTGCTCCTGTATTTTGTCCAGCTTCAGCACAGGGCACAACAAATAGCAGAGAGCTGGAAAGTCAGGATGAGGGAAAGAGGGAATAGCATAAAATGAACGGTGAAGCTGGAGCTGGCTGGATGCAGATGCTGCAGCAAGGTCACAGCTTCGTGCTATAGCTTCAGCATATAGCAGATAGTTGGAAAGATTTGAAGGAAACAGAGCTTAGGAGATCATAACATCTCTGCATCCATCTGTGTCACTGTTAGTGCTCAAACGTGGACATGGCCAATGTCAGTTAGGTTTAACAAGAGGAGTGAGACCACAATGATGCTATATTCCTGCAAGGCTCATGAAAATACCAGATAGATTGAGGCAAGAGACTCTTCTGGTGTTTTGCCCAGGAACACAAGCGCAGCATGAACAGAACACTTTAAATGGTCACCAAACTTTTGCAGCATGTATTCTTACTTCAGACATCCAGAGGAAACCCACCCTGGCAACATTTCACATCTTGATGCCAGTACAACAGATGACATTAACTCAGTAGGGAACCAAACCTGTGAACCACGGGCAGAAATCCCAGGTGGGTGAGAAATCACAATCACTGGGAATCCCTAAGGATCTAGTTGTTCTTCCTGAGATATCAAAGAGCTCGAGGACCAGGGAGGGGATCTGACATGAAAATTCAGTGATGGCCAGCAACAACTTCCCACCTCTGACACTCACTTGGTGTGTCATGCACAACTCATTTCGAGCCCTCACCTTATGTACCAAGCCCAGAGCTTGTGTGTAACACAGGTTAATTTTGGGGAGTATCAACTCCTTTGCCACTGGAGCTCCAAAACAAAGAATGAATTGTCTAAAGGTAAAATAATGCTTTAATAGCACACAATAAAAGATGCACAAGCTCCTCATAATTCAGCACATTTCCCCTCTTCCTCCCTGCTGCACCTTCTTTTACCATTTTCAGGCAAATTTATGTTTTTCTTTTTCTTTCCATTTGATGTTTTTAGCTGCTGCTGCTGTCAGCCAGCCTGGGGTTGCCTTTATGTCAGCCTTTGGGGACACGATCTCTCAGTACCAGCTTCTCAGCTTGTGTCTGTGACTACCAAGGCTCAGAAACAGCAGCAGCAACTGCAAAATATTAATAAATAACAGTGATAGATACTTGCATTCCCACACAGGCTGGCAAACAAGTCACAAAGGGAAAGGGATTGTAAGTGACCACTCCTTCAATGTTTGGTCTCAATTTTTGTAAATAACAGCCATTCTGCCAACACAACATATGTTTATCTGGTGGATTTTAACTCCCTCTTCCCTAAAACACAAGGTCTCGGATTAGAAGGGGTGAGAAACTACTGATTATAGACAGTATAGATCATTTGATCTCACTTTGTGATAAATTTACAGTATGTTTGGTTAGGTAGAGTCCTGAAAAAGAGAACTGAAAAAAACGTTACAGACACAGAGATGAGAGCCCTTACCCTCTGATCAGGAAAAGTCACAAGTTTCCAAACCAAAGCGGGCACCAGCAGTGTAGTGAAACACAGGCTCTGCTCACTGCTGGGCTCAGCACCCTCTCTTCTTCTGGGCTGTGGATTTCAGCCGAGGGTTCGCTGCCACACAGCCACAGAGAGAAATCTGAGGTCAGGAGGGTTTTCCCACCAACTCCACCCCAGCAGCCAGCTTGATCCTTTCCCTCAGACACACCTGAAAAAGTCATGGAGCACGGTACCGCTCCTGCACGACCCCAACCTGCTTGCCCATGCAAGAAACCCTCTTAGCTGCTTCCCGTGATCCCGAGGAGGAGGAAGTAGAACCCTCCTGTCACGCACAGCCGCCCACAAGCAAAGGTTTCTAAGGCTGCGGACGCAGCAGAGATTGACACCCACAAGGCAGCCTTTTCCTTGGTGCTGACAGATTGCCATTTAACCAGCACGTACGGAGAGCAAGTGTTCCTGTCCTCAGTCACCACAGAGAGACAAGGTTAACATTTTAAGTGATGGAGTACAGCGTATATTTCCCCATGCTAGACCCAGGACTCCACGCCACATTTGAAAACACTTTAATTTCAGTGATGGATACAGGGAGCTCACTTTCCAGGCTGTGAACTCTTGACAGGTCCTCAGTTTAATACATCAGGAAAAGATTTACACCCCTCACCCAACCGCCATCCACCTGAAGGAAAGAAAAACGTAGATTTGGAGGAGACAAAAGAGAAGAGGAGGTATTTTATTACAATAGACGTCTTTTATAAGGGAACTATTTTCAGCCATCTGCTCTAATTATTCCTCCTGTATTGGCCACCATCTTCATGCAACAATAGAAATAATTATCTCCTCAAGGGCACAAAAAAAAATATTTACAGAAACAAACAAAAGTTGATTATTTTTAGCTCTTAGGGAAAAAAGAAACAACAAGCTACTTCTTCATGAAGGAGCAATTAGGAAGGTGGGTAGAACATCTATAATTAAAACAGACAAATTGGTGCAGGCTCCTCCCTCCTACAACATAGGGATGTGAATTCATGTTATTTGCTATACTCAGTGGAGTTCACAGGCAAAGTGCTGCCCCGTCCCTTGGCATCATTCCTTGCCTCTCTAACCCTTTGCTAAATTAACTAAAAAGTGCTTGTCACAACCGTAAACTACACAATTTCAGTCGGTATAAAAGGGTCGTCTTCTGTATAGCCAGTATCTCTGATGCAAGACAATCCTGCTGTTATAAGAACTGTCTCCTGCATGCACTCCATCACTCAGTGTAAAAAATGTCCTTTTTTCAACATAAACCAAAACCAAAAGAGGACTTTTGTAATCATCTTTTCATTCCCAGCAGCACATAAGTATTTTGCTAACAGAGAGAATGAAGGTGTATACACAGCTTCATAGGAAAGATGGAATTGGGTCATACCAAGGAGGACAGAAAATACCTTACATTGTGCAAAAACAAGTATAAGCAGCCAGAAAAAAAAAACATGCTCTCTACCAAGAGTGCAGTGCAACACTGCATTTTGGAGATAAATATATGGATTTGCTAGAGCACAGGAAGTTCCACCTCAACATGAGGAGGAACTTCATTACTCTGATGGTTACAGAGCACTGGAACGGGCTCTCCAGAGAGGTTGTGGAGTCTCCTTCTCTGGAGACTTTCAAGACCCGTCTGGATGCATTCCTGTGTGACCTGCCCTAGGTTCGATGGTCCTGCTTGGCAGGGGGGCCGGACTTGAAAATCTCAGAAGGTCCCTTCCAACCCCTAACGTTTTATGATTCTATGATTCTTAAATTTGGGAATTCACAGTTAAGGCATCCCCAAATCCCTGTCTCTGCCCAGTGTTGATAGCCTTAGAAAAAATAAAAAAGGATTAACTAGATTATATTTTGGAAATCAGGCTCATCTAGTACTGGATTGAAAACTTAGTTGAAATGTCATAGTTAAACGATTACTTCACAGTATCACTAAGGGGCAGAGTTAAGGTTTGTCTCAGCCTACCTAACATACAACTGCTTACTCTGAATAAGTTTGGTTTTTTTCTTAAATTCAACAATTATTTGTATTTTCAGGATTCAGGATTTTTTTTTTTTTTGGCAGAATCAAAACATTCCAATGATGTACTTTTCCTTAGATCTTGATGCTCTACCTTATCCCCTTCAATGTCATAGGCTTTTTAGTTTTCCCTTGTAAGAAATAGAAAGAAGGAAGGCGAAAACTGTGGTTGGGGAGTTAATTAAGATTACATACGCTATTTTCACACCTTTTAAGGTTTCCCTAGTACAAATTCCTTCCTGCACAGGGGCAGTGACTGGCTGTGGAGCAGCCCTAAAGTTCTTGCTCTTCTTCCTCTCAGTCATGGTTCTCCATTTCCCAGGGAACTGAGGTATGAGTGAATGGACTAGAGAGGTGCTGGCAGATGGATGTATGTCCTTGTTCCTCTCATTTATGGATGCATGTGCAATTGTACATGCATTTGTCTGCATGAAAGTGTAAATTAAAAAGCCCTGTTAGCCCGCCTCCTCCTTGGGACTGTTGCTGTTACATGTTCACACATAAAGACACCAGATGGGAAGAAAATGGTATGAACTGCCGGAGGTTGCCTAGATTTAAAAGCAAACACTATATAGGGAACCGGAACACCTCTGGCTTCCATAGCCCCTGGTGTGAAACAGTGGTTTCAGCCTGGTAACACACTGCTCCCTCACGCACACAGTCCTTGCCTCCGCCTGTAAGCAATGAGTGTGATCCCTGTGCTGAGTTGGCTGTGGTACATCAGCCCTATGGAGATGTGGTGCTCTTGGGAGCCAGCCACAGTGCCATGGCCAACCCCACTGCTCAGTGCTCCTCTTCCATTACTGCCCCTGCAGACTGCAACACCTCCCGCTGCACTGTCCCACCTAATTTCCTTTAAGCTAAGAAGCCACCCAGCTTCTTTTTGGGTGGTCTTTTCCCTCTGGGCTTGGGGCAGCAGGTCTTGAGGGGCAGCACAGGGCTGGGGCAAGGAGACAGGACCCCACATCCCTACTCTTTGTGTGTTGGAGCTGACCTTCTGAGAAGGAAAAGTGCTGACCACAGATCTTGTCTTCCTCCTCCTCCTCCACTTGCTCTCCAGCAGTAACGCATATGTGCTTTGTCCATAAATATATTATTTTGTGTTCCTGCCAGCCCAGACTAATAGGGCTAATGTTTCCTGAGGAGCAGCCCAAAGCTACATTAACCGCAGATGTTTGATTGATTTAAAACAAAGAGCCCAACCACCAAACTGTTCCATACGGTTTCTCTTCCTGTCACTTTGCCTGCAGAGTTATCTCTGAAATGCAATTAAGGTGCTTAAAAGTACATTTTCAGGAAGATGCAGAATTGTTGAGGGCGGGTTTGCCGATGGGTGCCTCCAAATCGTTCAAGCAAGAGCAAGGAAAGTCAAGCCCTACCCTTAGCAGCTGCATACATGTTTTTCCACTTACATGAGGATCTTAAATAGCAGGGCAGATGAAAAAAATACATTGCTGTAGATGTATTTTGCCAGTACTCATGTGTCCTGATACTCTGTTCATTTATTATTGAAGTTAAACATTTCTATAATTAGGTATCTACTTGGGAACAAGTGGTGCAGAGATTTCTCTCAGCCTCACCTCTCCCCTGCTCCCGCTGCCTGGGCACCAGAGACAAAACCTATCTCTTGTGCAACTTTGTTGAAGACCCAGTGACGGGCTGGGCTCTGCCTGTCATTTGTGTGAGGGGAGTGCTGGTACTGGGTGAGCGCTAGGAGACTGACTCTGTGCTTGAGGATACCTACACAGCTGCTGCAGACCCAGCACGCCAAGCCTGGATGCTCCAGCCATTCCCTGGTTCCTCACTGGGCTAAGACCTGTGCTCCATCCAACTCCCACTAGGACCATAGGTTTGTATGCCTACCTTGAGCCCTTGAGGGGCTGAGACCAGTAAAGGAAAGTTATAACTTCTTTGGTTTTAATGCACAGAGTAGGTGTTTGTAGGTGAAAAAAGTGTGCTTCTGTATGCCAGCCCTCCATCTTCTCCCTAGTTCAGCTGACACAGGCAAGCAGCAGCAGCTTACACCAGATTTTTCAAGAACTTATTGCTTCAGTTTCTGCAGGAAGAATTTTTAAAAGCCTTTTACATGAAAATTCCCCAAGTAAGTCCCCAACATCTGGCGTCTTAATCCATGCTTTGGTGTATAAGGAGAGGAGAGTGGGATGAGCCACCTGTAGTGACCTGAGAGACTTCCAGGTTCCCACTCTGGACCACCAACAAAAAAATAGCCACAGATTTTAGCAGAGAATCCCAAGCTATGGTGCAGAATTAATTTCATGTTATGGAAAACAGAAATAATTACATTGCAACAGATCTCAAGATTCGTGACTGCAGTACACACTGTAAATATACAGCAGCACAGGATAATTATCTGGTGCTCAACTGTCTTCAAACTAGACCTCTATTAACCCTGTCCTTACCTCTCTTAGGGTTTAAATCCTAAGGTAATTAATAATAGAAATTCTTGGTAACTTCAAATGTAATTGCTAAGTAACTTTCAAGCATGTGTAATTACCATTCCCAATTAATCTCATTATGAGTCTTAAAGCCAGGTTGTCTAATGAGCCTTAGATCTAAACAAACTCTAGCATATATGTATATATGTACATATGCACAGGTGTGAGCTTGTTCGTATAGGAGGGGAGAGCAGCCCTCTGATATGCATCTTTCTCTGTAGCCTAACTTGTGGAAATATTACTCTGACTACTGCATAGTCCTTAAATTCATGTGCACGATCAGCACTATCCAGATCTCCATAACCATTTAAAGTTCAGTTTTTCACAGAAAACCCATTGTACAAACAATACCATATTGCACCATGTTTATTTTCTTTCAAGGGCTTCCAGAGCAAATGTCCTCCAGCTCCAAACAACAGGAGAAGCTTGCTTTCTTTTTTTGCCCATGCTGCTAAATCAGCCTGAGTTCTGAAACCTCAGCTATTTTCTCCTCCTGGCTTCCATACGCCCTCAGGGAAGGAAAACATGGATTAGAAGAGCCTACCCAATCTTCACTACCCTGGAAGATCTAGCCAATGAACTTAGGTGCTTTCTGATTCACCCCTACACCACTGATCATCAGTAATAAAACAGGGGAAAGGCTCATCTCTTACTGTCTTAATAGGTTGAACAAGGTGTGTGGAAGCACTGGTCCCCACATCTTCATGGCAGGCACATCTTCACCAGCTCATGTGAAACTGCCTGCTATGCCCATAACTTCTTGCTCCAGCAGTGAGAGCAGAGATCTGTTTCTGCTTGTGACTGCAGGGTCTAGGCTGGCGGGTGCGGGAAAGGATCTTACCTCCATGTGTGCAGGAAATGGGGAAAGCACCATGGAGGGTTTAGTCCCTTCAAGGGTGGGTGCAAAACATTGCTGAGGTGAAGGACCTTCCTGGTGGCCTCAGTGGTGCTGTGTAGGAAGTTCATTGGTGGTAGGCTCCATCCCTTCTGTGTAGGCAGATCCACGCACCAAACACCTAGGCAAACTGAACCTGTGGGCAGGCACCCACATCTGCTGTTCCCATGGGGCGAGGTCAAAGAAGAAATGGCCATGGCACTGAGCAATTGCCCTCTTCGAACCCTTCTCTGATTTCTCTCTAAGCTATAGGAAATTCATCTGGTTCTCAGAGCTATGTTTTATCTCCTCTCTGGGAGGTTTCTGGGTCACCTGTATTAAAATACACTTATTCTAAAGGGGCTCAGTAAGGTGACAAAATAGCGATGTACAAGTCAATGGGAAGAATACAGAAATTTCTAACAATGCAGTAAGAAGAATCCCAGAGTTTTGCTATCTGTAAAAATGGAGCATGGGCTCTGTCACTTCATGTCACAACAGCCAAATTAAATAAATGTAAGCTGACAGGAGAAAAAGAAATGAAGGATTTCTATCCAATTACTTCCAGAGTATATTAAATTAGGGGGGAACTTGCTTTTGTGTTAGAAAATAAGTATTTAAATGGACCTAAAGTCCTTCATATTCTGAAAGTTTGGTTTATCTACATAGGAGAAATGGATGCCATGGACACTCACTCCTGAAAGGGAAACACAGAAGCACCTTTGATGGATGCTGTAGGCTGATGTGTGGAATGCACGTCTGGGAACGGTTTTTCCATATTTGTTGAGACATGGGAGGGGGAAGTGAGAACACCCGAACATCTCATTTTGGAGGAAGGAAAAGAGAAAGTTTTCTGTTTTCCCTCAGATTTTTATATCTTGCCGCGTCCCCCACAACTTCTGACTTCCGGCTTCCGGAGGACTTCCCAGTGATTCACGGGAGTTGTAGTTTCTTTTAGCTGACTTAGACATTTCAAAATAGTGGGTCAGTTTCCCACAGATGCCTTCATCACTGCTACTGGAGCAATGGAAGAAAAGTGGAGAAAAGTCCACTTTCTGCACTTTGAAGTGTCAAGAAGATGATATGTATGGCTGAGCCCTGACATGCTGGGGGCAGGCAGAGCTGCTAGTACTGCTGTGTACCACCACAGACGAGGGACTCTGAGCATCACTGCCACAGAAACAACGGCCTAGTGCTTTCTGCAGCAGAATCCTAAAAGGTGCAGGGTGGAGACAGCCAATTACCATGGGGCATTGTTTAG
Organism: Coracias cyanogaster; assembly: GCA_033124195.1. Lineage (NCBI taxonomy): Eukaryota > Metazoa > Chordata > Aves > Coraciiformes > Coraciidae > Coracias > Coracias cyanogaster. Next base: position 66,065 of record JAVSBS010023593.1, on the reverse strand, counting down.
TGCCAGCAGGATGCCCAGCCTGATCACCAGCCAGGAGGAAGCACCGGGAAGGAGCCATGGCTGGCTGCACCACCTGTATGCAAAACACAGTAATGGTGGCTCCGTGTGTACATGTGTCTCCCACACAAATGGGAAACACCAGATACAACACAGACAACTCAGTGGAAGAAAAGGTTGGCCCTATCACCCTTGCTGGGCCTCTCTGGTGGGAGGCTCCAGGCCTGTGCTGAATAGGGCTGGGTGCAGGCTGGCTTGAAGATGGCAAGTTGTCCATGGCCAGACTGCAAGGACCAAGTACCCTGTGCTGCCTCCAGCATCAGAAAATGAGGAGCGGTGTACACAGACGGGGACTTCACTTAAAGCAAGCTGCTGAGGAATGTGAGCAAATGTAGAGTTGGCAGCATGAAACAGATAAACCTTGCACTCATGGAGGCAGATCAACCACAGAATATTTCCTGCTGGAACAAATAGGGGGTGATATTTTTGCAAAGAGTACAGAAAAGGATGGAAGAAAACAAATTTTAAGCTGTTTCAAAGTCCAATCTGACCTTAGGAAAAGGTAAGCATGGGCCTGCAACTTCTCAGTGATCACAACATCAAAATGATCTATTTGACCAAGACTGCAAGAAGCAGACTATGCAAAGGCTCCTCTCATAATAAATACAGTTAGGCAAGACAAATCCTAGCAATCCATGGTATATGTGATGCACTGAGTGGTCAGAGCAGGCTGCCGCGGGACTGAAGTGCGTCACAGTGAAATGAGAATATGAGTCAAAGACACTTTCCCCTAGGAGTGCACAAGGAAGAGGAAGGTGAAAGGATCAGAAAACATCACGAGAGAGAAAATAGATACTGAAGATAGCTGTGAGCAGTGGCAGATAATGCCTACACACTTTCCCAGGGTGCAAGTAGCCACCAACTGTCAGCCCATGGACCTGGCTGCATAACCCATAAAAGCCTCTGGCAGGAAGTGGTTCCAGCCTGGCTTGGACAGACAAGCCTTGGGAGCCCCAAGTAACCAGAACCCAGAGGGTCTGTGCCAGCACAGGAGTGCAACCCCAGTGCACAGGGTGCTGAGGAGTGGCACGTGCCCAGGAAAGCAGGACAGTGCTGCCACAGTTTTTTAGCCACCTCCATCTCCTCCAGCAGTAACCAAGGGAGGTAAAACCAAGAACTGAGGAGGGAGGAGTGGGTGGTTCAGAGACCTCATAGCCCACCCTCCTCTGGGACATCCTGACAGAGACTTCCACAACTGTTTTGCAGGTGGTGCAGGTGTGGTGGTGGGTCCTGGGCAAAGGGAACCCTTTGCTGGCCTCCACAGCCATGTCTCCTGTACAGGCCACGGACAGATGGTGAAAGAGCAGCTCTGACCCTTCCCTGGCAAAGCTGAGAGGGCAGTGGCTCTGGCTGCACAGGGACCTCTCTGGCAGAGGATGCCAGAGCAGGAGCTGCTTGCGTCAGACTTCTGCATAGCAGCAGCCTTGGCCAAATTTTAGGCTTATTTGTATTTTTTTCTGCCATGTTAACTCTGCATATGCAAGTCCAGGAGTTTCCCTGTTTAGCGAGAAGCTGCTGAGAGCCACTTTGGATCACGGGTTGGTATGACCACACAGAATCACAGAATGGTAGGGCTTGGAAGGGACCTCTGAAGAACATCTAGTCCAACTGCCCTGCTAGAACAGATTCCTAGAGTAGATCACACAGGAACACATCCAGACAGGCTTTAAATGTCTCCAGAGATGGAGATTCCACAACCTGTCTGGGCAGCCTGTTCCAATGCTCCATCTCCCTCACAGTAAATAAGTGTTTCCTTGTGTTTAGGTTGAACCTCCTGTTTACCAGTTTGTGGCCGTTGCCCCTTGTCCTGTCACTGGACACCAATGAGAAGAGTCTGGTCCCATCCTCCTGACACCCACCCTTTAGACATTTATAAGCATTGATCAGATTCCCCCTCAGCCTTCCCCCAGGCTAAACAGATCCAGCTCCCTCAGCCTTTCCTCAATATGGCAGATGCCCCAATCCCCTAATCATCCTAGTGGCCCTGCACTGGACTCTTTCCAGTAGCTCCATGTCTCTCTTGAACTGGGGAGCCCAGAACTGGACACAGTACTCCAGATGAGGCCCCACTAAGGCAGAGTAGAGGGGAAGAAGGACCTCCCTCGACCTGCTGGCCACGCTCTTCTTAATGCACTGCAGGATGCTGCTGGCCTTCTTGGCTGTGAGGGCACACTGCTGGTTCATGGTCAGCCTGATGTCTACCAGGACTTTCAGGTCCTTTTCCCTAGAGCTGCTCTCCGACAGATCAGGCCCCAATTTGTACTGATATATGGGGTTGTTCTTCCCTGGATGTAGTACTCTACACTTGCTCTTACTGAATTTCATTAGGCTTCTCCCCGCCCAACTCTCCAGCCTGTCCAGGTCATGCTGGATGGCAGCACAGCCTTCTGGTGTGTCAGCCACTCCTCCCAGTTTTGAATCATCAGCAAAGATGCAGAGGGTGCACTCTGTCCCTTCATCCAAGTCACTGATGAAAATATTCAATAGGGCTGGACCCAGCACTGACCCCCAGGGGACACCACTAGCTACAGGCCTCCAACTTGACTCTGCCCCACTGACCACTACTCTCTAGTCTCTGTCCTTCAGCCAGTTCCTAATCCACCTCACTGCCCAATCATCCAACCCAAACTTCTAAGCTAAGCTTACTTAGCTGTGAGGATGCTGTGGGAGACTGAAGTGCTGGGGCCTGAGCTGTGAGCCCTGAGTTGGAGTTGACCTGCGGATGAGTCACAACCTACCAGAATGTTTTGTTTCCCTATTGGCTTCATGTTCCAGAGGCAAAATATAGCCCACCTGTGTCTCTGTAGCTCTGCCCTCACCCAGGTGGTCATGGCTGGAGTGGTGGGTGAGGCCAGGACTATAACAGCTATGAGCCAACCATGTGGAGGAGCTTCTTATTGGTTATGGCTTTTGTTGGGTCTGGTTGCATCTTGCTGAGCTCTCTTGGTGGTGTTCTTCCACTGAGGGAGCCATCTCTGTTTGTTATGTCCAGCAGGAAATGCTGGTACCACAGTGGACAGCAGAGGAGCTGGGCCCACAGGAATTTATGGCAGGACTGTCTCAAATGAGACTTCTGAGGGGCTGTTGCTGAGTTCAGTGTTGGCCTGTGTGATCAGGCAACTGATAGCAGCATAGAATGATGATGGATGAACTGGCACAACAGAGACAGGGTCAAAAGCCTTGCTGAAGTCAAGGTAGACCACATAACTGCCTTCCCCTCATCTATACATTTATTTACATCATCGTAAAATGCTATCAGATCGGTCAAGCATGACTTTCCCTTGGTGAACCCATGATTACTACCCCTGATAAGTCTCTTTTAATCTACATTCTTTGAGATGGTGCCAAGAACAAGCTGTTCCATCACCTTTCCAGGGGTGGAGGTGAGGCTGACCAGCCTGTAGTTACCTAGGTCCTCCTTCTTGGCCTTTTTGTAGATTGGAGTGATGTTGGCTTTCCTCCAGTCCTCAGGTGCCTCTCCTGTTCTCCAGGACATTTCAAAGATGATGGAGAGTGGCCTAGCAATTACTTCTTCCAGCTCCCTCAGCACTTGTGGGTGCATGCCACCAGAGCCCATGGATTTGTAGATGTCCAGTTTGCTTAACTGATCCCTAATCCAATCCTCTTCAACCAAGGCAAAGTATTCCTCCCTCCTGACTTCTTCTGTGGTCTTGAAGGTCTGGGACTCCTAAAGCCAGCCTTAGTAGTAAAGACTGAGACAAAGAAGGTGTTTAGTAACTCTGCCTTCTCTCTATCCTCTGTCATAAGGTTACCCACTTCATTCAGCAGCAGACCCACATTTCCTCTAGTCTTCTTTTGCTTCCAATGTACTTGAAGAAGCCGTTCATCTTGTCCTTACCTTCCTTACCAGGTTTAATTCTAAGGAGGCCTTAGCTTTCCTCATTTCATCTCCACATTCTCTTATTCCTCCCAAGTGGTCAGCCCCTTCTTCCATGTTCTATAAACTTCTTTCTTCCACTTAAGTTTATTCAGTAGCTCCCTTCTCAACCATGCAGGTGTCCTGGCTCTCCTACACGATTCCTTACACTTATATCATTTAAGATTAAGGTGAGGGGGCGGGGGGCACGGAAAGAAGGCCAAATTCCCTTGTTGCATACCCTGCTTTAAGTCCAAAGCAATTACATTAAACGTAGTAAGCCTCCACACTTCCTTCCTTGCTCATCTGTGGGAGCAGTCATTTGCTGCTGGCAAATTCCTGCAGCAAACAATGTTCCTAGCTACCAAGTTAGCAAAAGGTTTCCTGGCCAGGGGGCCACAGCGAGGAGCCAAAGCTGCTGCCCTGCCTTGCTCTGCCCTCTTCTCCTCCTCTTCAGACTCATTCAGGCAAAGAAGCAGCACTGCCCGTCTACTACAGCATTTAGCAAGCCAACTTCAATTTTAACTTCAGCCAGGCTCTATATGCCTCTTGCTGGTGCTGCCAGTCCCAGTTCCCACACTGTTCTATGCTGGTTTCCTCTCCACCTTCCTGAAGGAGGTTCTTACCTGAAGAAATATCTCAGCATGCACTTCAGGGCAATGTCAGCAGATCTTCTGCAGGGTAGTTGTAGACAGAAGTCAGCTCTCCTGTGTGATGATCTGGGGAAGAGGGAAAGCAAGGCTCTGGTTCAGCTGAAAGAAGTTGGTGAAACAGAGGTGCAAGAGCAGGAACCAGAGCAACCTGACCTCCCTGAGGCCAAAGAGTAAATGGGCCGTGCTTGAGGCAATCCTCAGTTTTCTAAAGGGCTAAGGGCCAGGGTTTCCTGCTGGACCAGGCATAGCCCACTGCATCCCACATGGTGAGATGCTGAGCACCACAAAAGCATGCTGCCAGCCAGGCAAGTCTGCCCTAGGCAAATGCAGAGAAGACTGCAAGCAGCAGATAAAGGTGTTTCATCCCCCCACTTTGTTCCAGGTAGGTCTGATCCCTGTGGATTCGGTCACTTGAAACACCTCATTGCCCAGGGGTCCTTGGAGATGCTCCTTCCAGCTGACGAGCCTGCTCCAGGGAGCTGCGGAGCTATATAAAATAACTGCATATTCTCATACATTAAACTGAGGAGATAACATCAAGGGCCCTATGGGGATGATGAGTACCTCTATTTAAGCCCATTGGGTTCACCATAGCAAGTTTTGGGACCTTGGCATAAGAGCAAAGCTGCCTTCAGCACTTGGGCCTCCTCTCTGCTTTCCTTCCCCATACAGGGAAATGTTTTCAGGCAAGGAAATAAATTCTTTTGTGCTCAATCCCACTGTGCATTTAAAACATCGAGGCTGGGATGCATCTGTGCTTGGCACAGAGCAAAGGAGGGAGATAAGATTTCCCCCCCGAAAGCAGCACTTTGGGAAGAAAATCCTCCAGAAAAAAAGCGCCAGTGCTCTGCTTTCCTCTGATGATGTGAGCTGTTCTGTGCTGTCTGTAATTGTAATCAAACTTAATTTAAACCTGTTGTGGAGGTTGCTGAGCAACTGAAGACATTTGTCCAGAAGAGACAGGGACTGTTATTATGTCACCTCAAGTAAAGTTAGGAGGACAGCCACATAATCCTGGTAATGCCCGGGGCAGCGAGCTACAGGTCATGGGAAAGCACCAGTACTGGTGGTATGGAAGCCGAGGGGAAAGCACTAAGGTTGTGCCAATATTGTGCTTTCTACTGTCATTAAAAAAAAATCAGCTAAGATTGGGAATAAGGCCCTATATGGGCACCAGAAGTGAAAGCAGAAAGTCCAATAGGACAAGCAGTGAATGCCCACCTGGCCACATGACTGTAAGCAAAAAGGAGGTGCAACACCAGGAAAAAGGTCAGTCAAGTCAGTTTGTGTCACAAGTGGTCCCTTGATACCTTCTTTCCTCTGAAATGCCAACGTTTCCTCACTGACCAAGGAGCTACAAGCCTTCCTGCTCAAAACTGGGGAGCACTGAGCCGTGCCATCACCACCAGCACCAGGGCTTCGGGCTGAGCATCCTCAGCATTAGCGGCCAGCAGCCAAACCAAGGGAACTGCCCAAGGGCGTGGTGGAGCAGTCTCCTCCGCTGTCAACATTAGTGAGAGATGGGAAGATCTGGCACTGCCGGTGAAGCTCCTCTGGGCTAAGAGCCATCCTCTCTTGGTGCCTGCTGTGCCATCATCAGGGCCACTTGCCAGTGATGAGATTTTGCAAGGCTGCCTCCATGAGTACCTGCTGCTGCTGTGGTGGGGTGGCTGCCAGAGGTGGCAGGGCCGGTCTGATTAAGTGCTTCAGCGCGCAAAGAAGCTCACTGTGGAGAAGGGGTCCTGCCATCAGCACCTTAGCAATCAAGGAGGAATTTTCCTCTGCTTTTTCTTTTTTTTTCCTTTTAATTATTATTTTCTCCAAAAGCAAAGAGTTTTTGTGGAATTTAAAGGTCTGTGGGGGCGGGAGATGGCTGCCTGTCAGGGAATGGGACCAAAGCATGGTGGCATCCCGAGCACACCGAGTGGCTCCTCATCCCAACTGATTCCTCCTGTCAGATCCCTTCCAGCACTGCATTTTTTTGGTAAAGTAGATACTGCATAGTGGCTAGAGTCCAGCTCCTGCTGCACTGGGCAAGCTGTCTCTGAAACAGCAGTTGCAGGAAAAAAGAAATTATTTTGCCTTTTTAACCAGACATGCCAGGTTCCTAGCTGAGAGGAGGAGCTCCCTGATGACTTAGGAGGTGATTGTGGCTTTTCAAAGCAGAGCTCTGCTTTGGTACATCCAAGTGACCAAAACATTGGACAGATGGCAGGAAAAAAAAAAGGCAATGCATCATCAACAGCATTGCTGCACATCAGAGCTCAGGAAGCAGTGATGGCTCAACCCAGCAGTCGCAGGAGAACAGAGGCAGGTAAAGCTAATTTCAAGCAGATTTCCCAAACACAATCTTTTCAAAACAAACAAAAAAACATCATAGGAATTTATTTAGGTTTTTTTCCTTCCGCTGAAAAATTTACTACATTTTATAATTTTGCTCTTCTTCCTTTGTGTGTTTGTTGTAGCCAAAAAAACCAAAACTGGCTCATTTTTTTTTCCATCATAGAACACCCATGTCTCCTTCCTTCATCCCACACCTTTCGGGAGGTAAAGACAGTAAATGCATGACACACTGGGTATTTGCTCGCCTGCCATCCATGCTAGCACCCTCCAAAACATGCCCATCTCTTCCCTGCTGGGGGAGGATGTGCTTCTGCTTGCCATCCAGAGTTTTTGCCAGTCCCCGCTGCTTGCTTGCTTGCTTCAGCTACTCAGTGGTGACAGCAAAACTGAGACTTTGCCTCACCTGGTGAGCACCAGTGGTGCTGTGGGGATCTCCACTCCTGTGCTAAGTCATCTAGGAGAAATGCACCAGCCGTGCTGCACTGGGCCAGGAGCTCCTCCCCAGGAAATTGCAGATGGGAGGGAAGGGTAGGGCAGTGCTGACATGGTTGTCAAAAAAAAAAAAAAAAAAAAAAGGAGAAAAAGCACAAATAAAACTTCCTGAGAAATATTCATTTGGGAAAAAGAGAGGGTGCCATTTTTAATCAAGATGCAGTGCCTCTCAGGTTTCCCAAACTTTAGTTTCACCTTCTGGTTTTGGTCAGTCCAAGCACTGGTGGTTCCAGACATGAGATGCCGTTCCTTAAAGGAAGCAGACGGATGAAGAAATACAAATGACTTAATGAAACCCAACAATAGAAGTAAAAATGTTTATCGATGCAGAACCCTGCACAGCACTGCTGCCCTTTCGTCCACAGGAAAGCTCTTCTGAAGCCTCACCAACTTTCTGTAGTGTTTTTTGGCAGCTGCTGGCCTGGCAAGTGGTGCTGAGAGCTGGTGGGAAGGAGTTAATCCATTTCTGGGGGTTTGAAGTCTTGCATGGACCCTGTTGTTGCGAAAACGGGGGAATAAAGCTGGTCTTGTGAGGCCAGCACCAAATATGCAACAGATGCAAATCAGGGAACAAAAAATAATAGTTTATTTACAGCAACATTTACAGGTTCTTTTGGATTGCTGGTGATAAATTAAGAGCTACAGGTACACTAAGGGTTGTGTAACTAATATTATAACAACACCACACTAAAACCGACACACACACACGTACTAACAACAACAATTTGCCCACTGTAATCCCAGCTGCCTGGCTGATAGACAAGTCCATCGAAGAGAAATACAGTGGAGCAAATGATAGTATGCTCACGACAAAAAGAAAAGGGAAAACAAAACAAGAATACACTCAGGGAAGCACAGAAATGCACCTGAGGAGAAACGTGAAATACACCCGAGGAGGAAAAGTAGATCACTCACCGTGAGCTGAGGTGAATAATCTTACCCACAAGGCATCCTGAGTGGGGGAGATGGAGAGGGCAATTTCATCAATCCGTCCAGTTGTCAATATGGTTCCGAGTTGATCCTGTCCCGATCTTTGGGCTGCAATTGGGGTGATATTTATACTTAAATTTCACATTACATCACCAGGGTATACATGCAGGTGGGGATGACTATAGACAATCTTATCACTTATGTTAATGTCACAAAGTCCATTGATTCACACCTGCATGGTGGAGGTAATGGCTCCTTTGTTTAGAGTGGAAAAATGGGGGACTGGGACCATGGGGCCTCCATCTGGTTTCACACTCCTCCAGGCATCCAGATAACACCAAATATCAATCTAGTGATGGTTGCCACCTCCCTCGCCCAGCCCAGCGCTTACCACCTCTGCCAGTGCTGAATTTCATGCTTCCAGGCATGCAGCTACGTGGTGTACATGACTTGGACTTTTGTGATTAACTGTGCTCTCTCTACACCTGCCTATACTGCATGGGTGAGATTTTCCTGAGAAGGCTGAGAACACAAGACCTACAGGAATTTCACTGGGTGGCAAGGTCTAAACATGTGGCTTGTCCTAGAATTCTTTGGTGCCGTGCTGCAGGGAGACATATGAACCAGCGAAAGTGTCCAGCTTCTTGCAAGGAGATTCAGTCTATTCCCACCTCCAGTTTACATTTATTCCTATGTTGGCTTTCTTTTATTTCCTTTTTTGCTTCTGTAAAGGAAATATTAATTTCATGCTTGGCTTGGTTATCAAGCAGGAGGCTTCTCCCTCCTGCATCATGATGTGGGTTTTTTTCCTCAGTGTCAGGAGCTGCTTGAACAATGATCTGCCTTTCCCCTTCCCTGGGGCTGACGGGATGGGTTGCAGGCCATGGGGTTTCATGGCCACCATGGACCTGTTTAAGACCAGCAAGGGGACAACAACTCACCTCCACCTTCAAACCTGACCCACTGTGCTGACCAGTGATGTCCTCATGCTGGAGCCCTACCATTACATGCAGCATTTTGGAGAAATGCAGCTTCTTGGCTTTATTGTAAACCATGTTTCCTGTGGTAGAATCCAAACTATTATTTGATCATGCTAAAATCTCTTTGCGTTATTTGCCTTTTTTTCTTTTCTGAACACTTGCCTCTACTCTTCAAATACCTAATGTGCTTGCAGAGCCCTAGACTATTTCAAAAATAGATCTATATTGTATGTTTGGCCAGAAAAATATAGTATTTGATTTTTTCTTAATTTTTCTGAATGGCATTTGTTCCTAATACTTTCATACCCTTCTGGTTTTTTAAAATTTCTTTCTTTAAGTAAGTAAGTAGAGAGAAAGCAAATGCAGAAGCAGTAGTTTCAGTAGCTGGCTACGCTACTATAGATTTATGCTGACATACATGCTGTGCCTATGGCTGAATTAATAGTGCCAGTGAAGCATTTGTATTTTCTGCATTTTTTTCACTCTGACTTTAGAAATGGAAACACAGCCATATCTGCACACAGGGAGTGTGGATTCATACATTCTGTGTATGGAGTTCATCCACAATTTTTCTTTATGCTCTAAAATAGGACATTGTTGAGGTCACTGGTCCAGCTACGTCATACGACTCTCCTGTGTTTCTCTCCTACGTACGTGAGGATTTGTCTGTGGAACTGGTTTTCAGATCAGTTTTATGCCAAGATATATTCATTGTCTTCAGTAAAGTTTATCTTAATTCATATCAATTTTATTGAGAGCAAAATCTAGCCCAGATTAAGAAACTTCCTAGTTCTTCTAAGTAAATATTTTTGCTCACCTGTTATTTTAAATAAAACCTAAACCAGAAATATTTTCTTTCATGGAAAAAAAAATCACCTTTCACCTCCATAAATCAGTATCTTTCTGGGCTAGAACTGAGCTTCCCACATAGCAATACAAACCACTCAGAGATGCTGAGCAGTCTATTTATTTTTCAGATTGTATTTTGATGCTGCTCAGAGTTGCCAGGTAAGACAATACACTCCATCATCTATACCTGTGAACCACAGTGGGAGATGAGTGCCTTAAAGGGAAAAGAAGGAAGGAAAGAAGAGATGCAGCTTGTCAAGTGAAGGAGGGCAGCAAAGCAGATGAAATTGGTAAAGTGGAAAGCTATATTATTCACTCCAAAGCTCCATTTAGTCCCTCTGCCCTGGTAGTTTCAGCAAAGTGAAACTCTTGCCAGAATCAATACTGGTATCATTTCACAGAATTGCAGTGGTTTGAACAGAAAATTAGTCACAAATCAACTTCATGCATGGACAGCTGGAGGAAATATTTCTTGCTTTGATGATTTGGGTGCTTCAGAACAAGTAAAGAGGTATCTGGCTTTCCAAGAGTCCACATTTACTGCATTTCTTGGAAAGACAGCCTGGTGTTGCATATTCAAACAAGGCCTGAGTCAAAATAGCAAGGTGAAAAGAGGCAATACCTCAATTTTAATCGGATGAGGAAAGACTGTGTCTGATTTCAGTGAAACTTGGGTGTTTTGGAGATTGTCCCATTCTTTGATGCTTACTAGCCATCCCTTCAGACTAGGCTAAGAACCTGTCCTTGTTGTTTCTTTTTCATAGACCTAGTTTAGATGCTGTAGATTTTGATGGAATTTTGCACCCCATCACTTTCAGCTTAGTGACTTAAGAGACATGTGGATGGAGCCTTTCAAATCTTTGCCACTGAAAGATATCCAGCCCTCAGCTTCCAGAGAAAGGAACTGGACTTCGAGACAGACCTTGACTTCAATATTTCAAGAACATATCCTTGAAGATCCTTCAAAGAAAAGTGTTGTGGTTTAGATGTGTCCAGGAGCTGAACACCACATGGCCACTCACTCACAGCCCTTCCTCCCCCAAAATGGGAAGGACAATGGGGAGACAAAGGCAAAACCCTACGGGTTAAGATAAGGAGAATTTAATATAACAATGGAAAAGGAGGAGAAATAACACCACCACAACCAGCAGTAATAGTAAGGAAACATATAGATATAGAACAAACCCGACGGAACACAGCACTGTGGCCTAGCCAAGCCTGACCCCACCAGAGCCTACTCTTTATCAAGCCCACCCCACGCCTGCCCTCATATAGCAGGCATGACATCAGTATGGTGTTGAATAACCCATTGGCTGGTTTGGTTGTCTATCCTGGCCGTGGTCTCCTCCCAGCTCCTGGTTAAAATTAACCCTATCCTAGCCAAACCCAGGACATAATCCACCCCTTAGTCTATACCATCTGTCATGCCCAGCAGAGTTATTTAACAATTAACACAATACAATTTAATTCGCTGGCTGTCCTCATCCAAAATTAAGTTCCCTTGAGGTACGCATTGGACTTCTCCATCCTCCTGCATCATCCACCAGGTGCACCCAGGTCATTGAGCAAAAGCAAGCCCGTGGATGGGTTTGCCTTTGCTTGAAGCAAGATTAACCCAGACCATTTTCACAATACATTCCTCATGTGTTATAGACATTATGCCCTTCTACAGTACCTAGGAGTTTTGACTGGGCAGGGCCAGCTTGATTGGCAGATCCTCTAGTGTTAACTAACCAGGTGGCTCTGCTAACTGTGTCCCCCAATATTTGAAAGTCTCACCCTGCCATTGCCTTCAGTGTAGTTTTTAACTGTCCATTGTATTGTTCGATTTTCCCAGAGGCTGGTGCAAGATAAGGGATGTGATAAGCCCACTCAATGCCATGGTCTTCAGTCTAGGCTTCTATGAAGTTGTTTCAGAAGTGAGTTCCATTTTCCGACTCAATTCTTTCTGGTGTGCTGTGTTGCCACAGGACTTGCTTTTCCAGGCCCAGGATGGTGTTCCGGGTGGTGGTGTGGGGCACTGGATACGTTTCCAGCCATCTGATGGTTGCTTCCGCCAGTGGAAGCATATGGTGCTTGCTTTGGTGCATTTGTGGGAGTGTGATATAGTCAGTCTGCCAGGCCTCTCTGTATTTATATTTCAGCAATCATCCTTCATACCACTGGGGCTTAACCACTTGGCTTGTTTGATTGCAGCACATTTCACATTCATGGATAACCTCTGCAGTAGTGTCTACGGTCAAGTCCATCCCTCAATCATAAAATCATTTAGGTTGGAAAAGACCTCTAGGATCATCTAGTCCAACCTTTGTCCAACATCTCCCTAACCCCTAGACCATGTCCCGAAGTACTACATTTACCCATTTTTTGATGCCTCCAGGGATGACGACTCTACCACCTCCCTGGGCAGCCTGTTCCAATGGCTGACCACACTTTCAGTAAAGAACTTCTTCCTGATATCCAGTCTAAACCTCCCCTGGCACAACTTGAGGCCGTTACCTCTTGTCCTGTCATTAGTTACTTGGGAGAGGAGACCAGCACCAGCCTCACTACAACCTCCTTTTAGGTAGTTGTAGAGAGCAATGAGGTCTCCTCTCAGCCTCCTCTTCTCCAGGCTGATCAATCCCCGTTCCCTCAGGCGCTCCTCATAAGACATGTTCTCCAGCCCTTTCACCAGCTTTGCTGCCCTTCTCTGCACCCGTTCCAGCACCTCAATGTCCTTCTTATCCCTGTGGCACCCAAAACTGGACACAGTGCCCAAGGTGCGGTCTCAGGCTGAAAGTTCAGCTTTTACAGCTGAACTAGGGAGCAAATAAACTTGAGATCCTGGCTTGGCTTAGCCGAGAGACTTGCTGTCCCTGCCTGGGCCCAAGAAAGACACAGGAGCAGGTCCAGAGGAGGACCACAGAGGTGATCAGGAGGCTGGAGCACCTCTCCTCTGAAGCATGACTGAGAGAATCGGGGTCGTTCAGCCTGGAGAAGAGAAGGTTCCAGGGAGACCTTCTTGTGGCCTTTCAGTACTTGAAGGTGGCCTATAGGAAAGATGGGGACAGTCTTTTTAGAAGGGCCAGTTGTGACAACACAAGGGGTAATGGTTTTAAACTAAAAGAGGGTAGATTTAGACTAGATATAAGGAAGAATTTTTTTTACAGTGAGGGTGGTGAAACGTTGGAAGAGGTTGCCTAGAGAGATGGTCGATGTCCCATTCCTGGAAACATTCAAGGTCAGGTTGGCCGGGGCTCTGAGCAACCTGCTCTAGTTGCAGATGTCCCTGCTCCCTGCAGCGGGGTTGGAACTAGATGAGCTTGAAAGGTCCCTTTCCACCCGAACCATTCTATGAGAAGGTGCAGAGCCTGAGCTCTCATCTGGTAGCTGCTCCTCTCCTTTTGCTTGAAAATATGCTAGGTGTCTGCAAGACACCCAGGAGGTGAGGAGCAATTGGGGTGCTGAGCGTGGTTGGTGTGAATGCAGGAACTGGGGACCAACTTTGCGCTGCCATAGCTCAACTCAGCAGCCAGCCAGGGGCTCGAGGCAGGCACGGAACCCACCAGGCAAACTCCCCATCCCAGCTCTGCAGTGGATGGTGCCCTCTGAGTGCATGGGTGGCTGATGACCATCACCTCTGTGGCTCACGCCTGGGGGTGAGTAGAGCACAGAGCCCACGATGGGCTTGCCTGCAGAGCAAGAAGGCTTCATGAGTGATGCTGTGTTTGCTGCTGTGTCACCCATGGGCTCAGTCTGGCCACAAAGACAAGGGCTGTGCTGGACCAAGGGGCTCCCAAAAGTGCTCCCAAGGGCTGTGGGAGGTGATGGGCAGGAGGCTGCTTTGTGTGCCTGGTGGGCCAGGGCAGCCCAGCCTGGCTCTGGGGCAGGACACATGCCCAGAGCACAGTGGACTACGATGGGGAGCTGCAGCCTGCTCAAGTCCTGCATGTTGGGATTCCTTTTGCTTTTGATCTCACATCCCTGGTAAAGTTCTGGTCCTCAAGCTGTGCTTTGACATCTTGGGTCCTTCTGGTTTTTCAACCACCTGTGCCTGTTTCCTTGGGGAGGGTCTGGGTGGCACATGGAGGACTCTGCCTCCTGCTGCTCTCCAAACGGCGGGTGGAGCATTGCCGGCCCCTGCACCCTGTCCCCATCAGGCTCTCCCACCCAAGCTCTCCCCTGCTGCAGCCCCCAGCTGTGAGAGGATGGGGCTGGGATGGAGGGACTTGTCCCACAGCATCTGGCCTCCCTTCTCCCAGCTCCCATCTTTTGACCACTTCCCACTGGATTTGGGTGAGACGTGGGGTATCCTGGGGAGCCTTCTGTGACCTGGGGTGCAGCTCTTGCGAGGGCCTTGCTGACTGCCCTGCTCTGACTGCTCTGTGGACAGCTATGCACCTCCCTGGACCTTCCCTGGAGTGTCCCTTCTCCATCCTAGGTGTCCCATCACCTCGTGCGGCCCCTGATTCGGATGAGCCTGGCGCTGCAGTACCAGGTGCAAGAGCTGACCTCCCTGCTGCTCCAGAAGGACGCTGAGATCGAAGACTACAGGGAGAGTGGGGCTGCTCTCAGCAGAGGTGAGGAGGGATGCCCAGGGCTGAGAGAGGAGCGAGCAAGGAGTGAGTTTCCTGCTCAGCGCAAGGCTGGCATGCTCTGCTCCCTCTGGCTGTTACCCAGCCAGGCTTGTCACGTTCAGCTGTGCCAGCAGCAAGACGGTAGCCAGAAGGCTGGTGAGCAGCCCCTGGGGAGAGCTGGGGGAGGAATGGCCCTTGACCGGTAGCCGGAGGAGTTGGGGAGTCGCCAAGGGACTCTCCACTTCACTGAGAGCACCTGGCCGCTCCCCAGAAGTTGGGGATGCCAGCGAGGGCTGGCCCTGGAGCGGTGTCAGACTCCCTGCCTGAGTGCTTGGAGAGCAACCAGGGGCTCCCGGCTTTCCTCACCAGCGCAGCCCTACGTGTGGGCCCCCTCCAGTGCCCAGCCTGCCTCGCTATTGAGGGGCAGGGGTAGGAGGAAGACTCCTCAGGTAGGAGCTGCCTGGGGGAGCCACCTTGGTGGAGGGCTGTCCTTTGCCCACGGAATTTGGCTGAGCTCTGGTTTTTGGGTTGTCCCTTGCTAGTGCTGTGCTCTCTCCTGTTGCCAGAGGTGATACCTGCCCTTCCCTGGGAACCCTGCCCTGCCCTGGGATGGGGGATCTGATGGAGGTCAACCCTGATTTGCGTGTAATGGCCAGGAAGGTGGCATGGTCCAGAGTCTGTCCCATGGCTGGTACCTCACTCACCACAGGAGCCTGGATCTGCCCTGCCGCTGCACTAGAGCTTCATCCACAGGCTCTGCAGGGCTCGGAGCAGCCAGGACAACATAATTTGTGTCCAGGGACCGATGCTGGTGGGCAGGCAGCCTTTCTTGTCCCTTGCCTGGGCAGGGCAGGAAGCTGGGAGGAAGCTTTGCACCAGTGCTGCTGAGCAAAGCTGGCCAAGTGCTTCAGACAACATCTTAGCGGTGATGAGGAAAAGTCGTGTTTTCGGTGAGGTGCAGAACAGAATGAGCTGTAACAGGGTTTGTCTGTGTCCTGCAAGAGGAGGACACAGGCTGGCTCACCCCTTCAGAAAAGCAGCTGGAGACAAGCAGTCCCGTGGTGCTCAGACTCAGGCAGCTCTTTCAGCGTTGAGCATGTCATAGAATCATAGAATCAAAGAATCGTTTAGGTTGGAAAAGACCTCGAGGATCATCAAGTCCAACCTTCATCCAACATCTCCCTGACCCCTAGACCATGTCTCAAAGTGCCTCATCTACTCGTTTGTTGAACACCTCCAGGGATGGGGACTCCACCACTGTGGAGTCCTGCCACTGTCCTCTGCTCCTTTGTGCGGGAGGGTGCTGGGACATATGTGGATGGGCTCAGGGCTCTGCTGCCGGGCTGCTGTGTGCATCAACAGGCTCAACCTTACTCTCCCGCTTTCCTGTGGTCCTTGCAGCTTCTGCTAACTGGGTGGTGTGTCCCTAGCTCAAGACACCTGCTGGTCTCTCTCGCTGGCTCTGGGGTGAACACGCTGGAGCTGTTCTCCTGAAGCTCCCTCACCCCATGGGCAGGGAAAGAGCAATCCAGGATGGGATGTCTGGCCAGACCTGCCTGGGCTGACCCCTGCTCTCCCTTGCAGATCGCCTGCGGACGGAGCCCTTCCAGGAGGAGACATTTCAGCAGAACTTCATGGCTGAAGTAAGGAGCGGTGTAAGTCCTCCTGCCTTCGGCAAAGGCGTGGTGGGGAGCTGGCACTGTGCGAGGTGTGCTGGGCTGGGTGGGGGCACTGATGTGACGGCTGGATGTGCCTGGAGAGGGGTGATGTCCACTGGCTCTCACAAGGGCCCCCTCCTTGTGTCCTTGCATCTCATCTGTAGGGTGAGCAGAGCTGGGGGCATGCCTGGCGTGGCTGGATGGGGACTTGGCGCCGTGATTTGTCACCTTCTCACCACTGCCTGGCTGCTGCGAGTTGCCAGGGTTGTGAGCCAGGCTGGCTGCTCCATGGGAGCTTGCCATCGCTGGAGTGTCCTCAGCTGCCTCCCGCACTTGCCGTGGGCCTGAAGCACAGATGCTAACAGCAGGCAAGGAGCAGGGCAATGAGGAGAAACCACCTGCTCCTTTCGGTTCATCTGCTGCTTTTAGAGGTAGCTTTGCCGTGGCTTGTCATGGGGACAAGCGCCTGTTACCTGTGCCGTGCCCACCACTCTCCCCTTTGCAAGCTCGTCTCTAAAACCTGACGGGTGCTTTGGAGAAACTGGGGCTGGGAGGAGAGAGGCTTTCCTCCCAACCTTTTTCATTACTGGCAATAATTACAGAAGCACTAAAACGATTGGAATCAATATGGCAAGATCAGAAACGATTGATGCCTGTTGATGCAAAAAGACTCGGGAGGCTTCTGAGTGATCCCTGTGCTCGCAGTGCAGGCGCAGGGGTGGGGAGCAGCAGTGTCTGCTGGGGACCAGGGAGTCAGCCAGGGGGTCTGTGGTGTCACACGGGCTTCCAGAGGACATTGTTTTGTGAGACATGTGCTGCCGCTCTTGCACAGCCAGCAATAAGCCATCTGCAGAGTTTCTAAAAATTGGAGGTGATCCCTCTTTGACATGAGAGGCATGGCATCCAGGGCGGGCAGCTTTCGTTTCCCCCCAGTTATGATGGATAGAGATGAATTCACTGCCCGACTGCAACTTGGAGGTTGCCTAGGGACCGATGATCATGACCAGATTACATTCACCCTGGGCAAAGAAAGGACATTCCTAAACAGTAATTTATATCCTTCATGCTTTGAAAGGGCTAATTTCCCAAAGCAGGGGGAAAATTATGAGTGAAATCAACTCGGAGGAAACATTTAGATAGAAAAATGTGAATGAAAATGGTGAGCTCTTTCAGAAGAATTTCAGAACCACAAAAACCCACAATTCCACAATCAAGAAAGAGGGCAGTGCTGGCCGGGAGCCCGTTCGGGTTCAGTGGCGAAGTGAAGGCAGCAATTAGAAATAAAAGAGAGTTTATAACAAATGGGAGAGCGGGAGTAGATAGCAATCAATATAAATTAGAAATTATGAAGTGTAGAAAATGGATAACAGAAGCTAAAGACATCAGGGAAAAATCATGGTGGAGGACAGAAGGAAAGGGTTTTATTTAGTGTAGTAGGAGAAAACCCCAAGCTCCCAGCAATGGCATAAGCTTATTAGTAAGCGGAGGTGGTAAAATGATTGATACTGGAGCAGACATGGCAGAAGCAGCCAGTAAATGTTTCGGTGCTATCGCTGGAAGGATGCAGGCGGATGTGCCAGGATTGGGGCGTGATGAAGTGTGTCTTTGTCCAAGGGTTGACGGATCAACATCTGCTAAAGATGAACGTCAGGCTTGAAACTCAGAGTTCTCCAAGAGCTGGTAGGGCATGGGGGACAGGGGGATGGGTGCTGCAGGGTGGGCAGGAGGGGAGTGACACAGCTCTGCACAGAGCCTTGAAAAAGCAGCTGGTGGAGAGCTCGTCTGGCAGGGACTTGAAAGATGGCAGGGCAGTTGGTGCTGCGTGTCCCAAGAGTGGTCCAGGAGCAGCGTCTTTGGGCCAGAGCACCAGACGGGCATGGTTTGAGAGATGCTCCCCCTCTGCATCTCCTGGCAGCCAGGTCTGAGCACCAGGCAAGGAGGAGAGGCTGGTGGAGGGATGCAGTTGTGCGTTCAGTCTACCTGGGGGCATGTGTCCTCTCTTCAGTCATCCCATTGCTTTATAAAGCTGCTGATGCTGCTTTTGGCCCACGTACTGTCCTGCGGCAATGAGCTGTGAGATGCGAGCAGCTGCTTCTTTTGGCTTGAGTGTGCTACCCCATCATTCCTCCAGGTGCCTCCTAGGTCTTGTGTTAGCGAGGAACACGGAACACAACTTTGTGGCTCTCCACCACCAAAAAGTGGCTGTTCATCTCCATCTCCCGTCTCTTCCTGCAGCAGGAGGATGGGCTGGAGGATCTTGTCATCTCTGGGCAGGTATTTCAGAGCACCTCGGCAATTTGGTACTCCATTTCCCAGCTCCAAAAAGGAGCAGCACAAAGGGCTGGGGTCCCTCGGGACATGCCACAGGGAGCTGGGAACACTGTGACCGACTCCCGTGTCTGGGTTTTCAGAAAGACGCCGGACAATCAGAGCGGAGTCACAGGAATGAATTGAGGGCTGGGGAGAGAGCCCGGCATTGAGAGACTTGGAAGGGAAGAGCTCGGTCTAGCTTATCAGGGAGAAAATTGAGAGGCGCCTTGATTACAGTGCGTGAGGGTCTTTACAAGGAGAAAATGCTGGTTAGTGAAGGGCTCTCTTTAATCTTGAGGAGAGCAGCGGAACACAAGCCAGGCAGCGGGAGCCAGAGCCAGGCAATTTCAAGCTAGGACAGAGGCGCTTGGGTTTGCTCCTGTGGGTGATTAGCAATCGGGGCATGGTCCCAAGGGCAGTGGTTGATCCTCCATCGCTTGATGTCTCCAGAAGTGGGCTGGGAGCCCGCCTGGAAGAAAATCAAGTTGCTGGGCTTGGTCTTGGGATGCGCATGGTTGAACATCAGTGGGCAAGAGGTCAGGAGGAGAGGTCTGATGGTCCTTCCAGCATCTCCCACTGGGAAATCGGGCTTTGGGTTGTGGATGTTGGTGGTGGCAGGCACCTCCTGGCTGGAAAGGGATTGTGATGGTGTGGCACAGGGCTGGTGGGATGCAAGAAAGCACTCCACGGCTTTTCTTGCTTCCCAAAACTTTGCTGCGTCCTCTGTGGAGAGGAAAGGACCTGCCAATCTCCCAGCGTGGAGCTGCACAGCCTCTTGGCTTAAACATGCCCTTTCCCTGGGCTTGAGTGCACTTGGCTGTCCAGGGCATTTTAACTAATCACAGGGAGTTTTCCAGCAAAGCCCATGGAATATTTATACGTTTAGGAAATGACGCTTTCACACACGCAGTTTTTTGCAAGGGTTCACTACTGAGCAGCTGCCCGAGCTTGGGCAGAGCTGGAGGGAGAGCAGTGGCCGTGTGTGAGCCGAGGCAAAGCCGGCAGCTTTTGTTGGCAAGCCCAGGGGTTCACACCGTGAGGAGGAAGAGCAGGCGGCTGGAGAGGGCTCAGCACCTCAGGGCTGCCCCAGCACCCTTCCCAGCAGCCTAGGACACAGCGGGTCAGGGGGATTTTGTCCCCAGGTATCCCTTTGGCTTGCAGAGATGGCAACAGGGCAGCATGGGGTGTTCACTCGTGGGTTTCGAGAGCTTGCTCTGACCTGGCTGTGGTCGGCATTTCGTGACACAGCTCCTACCAGAGCCCGTGATCCAGGTCTGTGAGTTGGGCAGGGTCATAGGGTCCGTGCAGCCCTCAAAGAGGGCAGGGACAGGTATGCCGGGGACAAATTCACCGTCACCATCAGTGCAGACCTAGCCCCCGCGCCCCCAGGATGCTTCGCCCTGTGTATTTTTATCCGCCGCACGTGGGGGCGGCTGCTCCGCACCTCCGCAAGCCAAGCGGTGGGACCTCGGCAAACAGGACGCGGCGGGTTCATGGCTCGACCCCGGGGCCCGGTGAGGAGGAGGAGGATGTGCCATCAAAACAAGCAACGCCGGAGAGGAAGATAAACAAACAGACGGCTTCCCAGCGTGGCCCCGGCCGAGGGCGAGCGGGAGTCCCAGGGCCAGGGCTGGTGGCGGTGCCGGTGGCAGTGCTGGTTGACGTCAGGGCGCCCGGGGGTCAGTGTCCCTCTTATTGTTCCCCACCGGGGCTGGGACGGGGGCCAGGCGCCCGTCCCCCTCCTGCAAGAGGACATGGGCCAGTGGGGCAGGTGGAGGGTGGCCGGGGTGCCTGCCGGGGCCACCAGCCATTGCTGCCCCAGGGTCCAGCCAGGCACCTGCCGGTGTCCAGCACCCTGCCTCTGCTTTTTGACAGCTGCTAAAAATAGAATTATAGAATCATAGGGTCATTTAGGTTGGAAAAGACCTCGAGGATCATCAGATCCAACCTTCATCCCAACATCTCCCTGACCCCTAGACCATGTCCCGAACTGCCACATCTACTCGTGTGTTGAACACCTCCAGGGATGGGGACTCCACCACTGCCCTGGGCAGCCTGTTCCAGTGCCTGACCACTCTGTCAGTAAAGAACTTCTTCCCAACATCCAATCCAAACTGGGATTTCTGCAAGTTGCTCATGGATGCCACTGTTTTCAACGGAAAGCTGGATGAGCCCACTACCCTGCAGAACAGGGCATTGGACTCATGTTTGAAGAAGCCACAGCACTGCTTAGTGACTGAGATAAGACTTCTGTGGGTTGAAGCTGTGTACTCAAGGGAAGCAGTTGTTAACCGTCTTATTTAACGCACATGCAATTCCTGAAATGGCCATTTAGCCCCCTCAGTAAGCAGAATTTGGCTTACTTTCAATTAATTTTAGAATTACTTTTAAGAACTTGTACAAATAAAAGTAAAATAGAATTGACTGTTTACTTAAAACACTCTATTACAGTAGGATTTAACATTTTCCCTGCAGAAGGTGCTACAAACTAGGTAAAAAACCCCCAACTTTGCTTACAAGACAGTTGCTAAAAACTGCGGTAAAGTCTGTGTGATTTAACTGCTGTTTGCCTGTCATCAGTTCTTTGGCATTCAGAAGCCCAGATGCAGAATAAAAAAAAAAAAAAAAAAAAATCACAATATGCCTACCTACTCTAGTTAGATTAAGTGCACTAGCTACCATGGTAACCTAAACTTATTTTCTTACTTCACTCTGTAGGAATGAAAACTGATTTAATTCTCCAGAACACTGCCACAGTGAAGACAAGTACAAAAAGCAGGACATTACTAAATAACATACAAGTGAGCTGCTTCTCGTTTCTGCTACTCAAAACCATGTTCATCAGCAACATAAAGGAAGACTACCTCTACGCCATTATATTTGAATGTATTATATGTATTAATAGCTGGGGAAAAGCAATGAGGACAAGTGGCTAAGTAGCGTTTCCCACCCCAGACCCCCATACCTGCTGTGCAGTTCACACTTCACAGTGTGACAGTTCATCTTTTCCAAATATGCTTGGAAAAGACGTCCCCTAAAATAAGTTTTGAATATAAAAAAAAAAAAATGCTACTGCATTGAACTGAGTTGGAAAGAAAGATAAAGCCACCACAGCACACAGGAGTGCTTCACGATTCTGCGTTTGTAACCATGAGTAAAAAAATAAAAACATTACAAATTCATGTCATTTCTGGGTTCTGAACGGTCAATGTGAACGCAGATAACGGGCTAGTAATTATCACAAACTAAAAGCCATCCCTACCTAATAAGTTTCAGAGTTTGGGCTGCTGCTTTGAGGGCCAATAGACTGCTCCAGAAATAGAAATTGTTCATAAAGGTGGAAGAGTCAATGCATGATGGTACAAAATACTTCACATTGTTCTCACAGGCATCCTTCTGACACAATTTAAGACAATTCTGAAGATGGCCCTAATTTTTCGCACAAGCCTAAAATATCTGACAATATTTAGTGATTTGTTATTGTGATATATATATAAAGCAGGAGCAGACTTGTGTCACTGGAAGCGAAGATTTTATGGAGGTGGAAATTAAAACATTACAAATCTGAAGCCCTAAAAGTCCTAAAAATGTGCAACTGTGTGGAAGCCCTTGAATCACTATTCTTCCCCAAAAAATGCACATTAGTACATGGAAGAGCATTCCTTGGCTCACACTAACAAGCTTCACTCACCACAGAAATCTTCCATGTCCACGGACTACTTTCATGGGTTCTGTTGTAAGTGGCATATGTTGACTAACGGTAAGTTTGTGTTTCCATGGGGAAAAAAAAAAATAAAATGGGAAAACACAAACTGCAAAAGAATGAGTATCACTTGTTTAAAGTTATAAATTATCTTGACAACCTTACAGCAGAGGAATACATACGGAAGAACTAAAAACCTCATTAATAGAGAGAGAATAGACATGAAGAAAGGCAAGGTCTTCAACAAAGTCTGGAGGATAAGGGTCACTGAGTCTATAGTAATTATGTTGGGCTTGGATGGTAAAGTCATTTTAAAGTGAGGGCACTACATGGCTGTCAGGACAATATAGATGTTCTCCAGCTGACTTTCTCCGGGCTGCAAACACAATAGTTCTCCTCCCAGCTGAAGTTTGCTAGGCAGAAAGATGAGAAGAATTGTGGGTTTTATTAATCATTTTTCTTCAGTGGTTCTTCTTTCTCTTTTATATTTACACATTTGTTGCATCCAGAAGAGTAAGAATTAAATTCAACTTCGTATTTAGAAGAGCCACTTTTCCAATCACTTGAGTTACTTCAGTAACTACTGTTGAACTCAATTGAACATTTGATGAGGCAGAACTTTGTCTGAGCACTGCCTCAAATGCCTTATACTAAGTTCAAAGTCAAAAACCGATGAGAACATAGGTGGCTCATTTTCAGAGCATTTAGACCTCACCACCTCTAAAACTTCCCTTACAGATTCTCAGTTTTTAAAATCTCCATTCAAAATGCCAATACACAGTAGATTTTCGGTGTACACCTATCTTCCTATACAAAGTCATTTGCTATCTGCTCTGAACAGCACAGAAATCTACGGTTATCTCACTGATTTTACATTAAAGGCATTTGGAGAAGTTAAAATGAATTAAAATAAAAATTAGACACCAGTTACTAAACAGCTTAGAAATAACTCTTGCAAGACATGAATCTGCTCTTCCCATACCTTGTCTCTAGAGTAAGGGATAAGCTCTTGGTTTTCTACTAGGTCCTGAAACAAGCTGACTACCACTACACCTCACACCATCTGATCCCCTTCCACAGCCACTTGTACACTCTGAAAAAGACAATTGACAAGACTGAACGCTGGTGATACTCAACTGGAAGAGAGGAGAGGTGCAATAGCCCATCACCTCCAGGTCAAATTTCCACCCAAAAGCTACTCCTGTCCTCTGGCAATGCGCTATCATTTTATGTGAGCTCTTAGCAGCACCACACGACCACCAGGAATCACTGGAGGCATTTCCATTTCAGCAGTGACCAGGAGGTACTGCTAACCAGCACAGAGCAAAAACGCTTCCCAAGTTGCTTCATCTTAATCAAGTGCTCCCAATTCAGATCTCAGAAAGAGCAGAATAATTGAAGACATAATGTTTCTTGAATGATGGTCTGACACTATCACGGTGACATGTCCTGAGAGGTGGCCACTTCTCCACCAACAGTGACAGCTCTGGAACAGATTTGGCAGGATTTGGCCTGAAGCCATGTCTACTATTCTAGGATTTGTAGGTGAACCTGCTGACATGAGTTATTTCTAACTTACCAACTACAGAGCTACAGCAGACACCACACAAACGGGTTTATGGCAGCCAGAGTCCGAGCAAGGCTTCAGCAATTTCCTTCCCCTTTAGCTCCTGTGGGTGAGGGACCACCACAAAGTCTGGGAGGAAGGCAAGAATCCTGAGGAGCCAGGCTGCTGGCCGACACTCTGGGCACACCACCTTCCCACAGACAAATCCCAGCGACAGGCATTTATTTCTCTTTGAAGCTGAAGCAGTCATAGCAGTTCGTAGGGAAGTCCATCAAACAATCGAGAAACCGTACTTCAGATCCTTCTCTCTGACACTCAGGCTAAAGCCTGAACAGTTTTAGTGCAAGTCCACCACTTTACGGCACAGGTTGTACCATGCAAAAGGATAAAGTATTGAATACACAACCACAAGTAACCTTTTACAGTGTCTTTTTAAGTCTGATTTGCTCATCTTGTCAAAACAACTCTAAGTGACCGGCAAATCCCAGTTTGGAGCGTCTAAGGGCAGACTGGATTTTTCGGACAAAAGCAGAGCAACATTGCCCAGAAAAAAAAATAAATTGAAAAAAATCTAGTGACTCAAAACAGACAAAAGTAAAAGCACTTGAAACCTTAGTCACTTGCGACTGTTGTAGTGTTTATTGGGTTGGTTTTCAGGTTGGTTTTTTTAATCATTCAAACAGCCTCCCCACAGGAAGAAGCAGAACAACAGGTTTCGCTGGAATGCAAACTTTATAGTTAACACATTTCCCACAAGTCACTAGGTTTGACAGTGTCAGAAAAATCAAACCTGTCAAGTATTACGGTGCATATTTTTTCATTAATGCTAATAGAAATATTTGCAATAATGCAACTATCTGCCAGAAGAAATGAGTCAGGGAAAAAAAAAGGACTACGGCAAAAATTAAGAAACTACTCATTAGACTACTAGAGTGAATTATTAGAACTTCTCCATCTACTCAGTAAGACAGTTAAATCAGACATCAAAATTATTTACCAAGATGAATTTATATGATGGCACATTCTCTTTTCTCCCCTTCTACCTATCACATCCACAACATAGTAGACAGAGGCTTTGAAAAATCTTGTGTCTATTTTAAAGTGATCACTTGAAAACTAAACTAATTATAAAGTCTTTATTAAGCATACATAAAACCCAAGAAAAAGAAAAAAAATCCCCAAGAACCAAGCATTTTCCAGTAAGCATGTATGTTTGTGTCATGGCTGTAAAGAAACATGCATTCAGCGTGAAACATATGGTTTCCATTTTGTTGCCCTGGAATCCAGCCAAAGACATTTTATGTTGTTAGCTTAACTGTTCTCCTCAGCTGAAAAGCTGTGGAAAATATCTCATCTGAAAAAAATCTGTACCTAATGGATAACTATAGAAGATTTGCTAGATCTGGGGCAGACTTACTCATTAAAAAAAAACCCAAAACTCTGAGATTACTGGTTAATTACTGGATTTTTAATTCTTTTTTTTAGGATATAATTTTCAAACTTGGAATTTGCTTTAAGAGGTACCACAAGTTATACAAACAGATTATGGTGGTAATACTCTTTTCTTTGTCCAATAAATGAATTTGCAGTGGTGTTTATGGTCTCTATTGGTACCAGGCCATCTGACCTAACAAGAAAGCATGACAAAATCATTACTAATGTATCACCTCCCTGATATTACAGATTTGAGAAACTTATCCTACGGTGTAAGAGCACTTCTCTGAAGATCATTTTTGGCTAATAACCTGATTCAGAGTCAAGTATCAATAAAATGAGAGAAAAAAAAGACAGATCATATATCTTTATTTTTGATAACGCTTGGGTTTGCTCTGTCGTAGAAAGAGGTTGTCAAAGAGATGGCCAAGAATTTCAAGACATCTGTTATGAATTCCTAGATTTAGATTTTACTTACATGAACAGAATATATACCAGAAAGGCTGAGGACAAAGTCACAAGGTTAAATTTTGCCCTGCTGTGCTGAAAAATTCATCCCCAAATTGCAAGGCTGCTAACCTCAGCAACCACAAGCAAGCAATGCATAAAACTTTTCATACCTTTGTGCTGTAAACTATTTCAGCTACTGACTTGTTTCAGGGATAAACATGTTAAATTTAAACCGTTCAGCCTGCTGTAGTTCTTACAATTCATTGCTCATCTTTCTTTTGATGAAGCTAATGGAAAAATAGTATCATGAACAGACTGATAAATCCAACCCGATCAGTTTGGGCACTTTACTGTACTATGTGTCTTTATTTCATTAGTTGAGATGACCTGGGATATGGCAGTTGAAAGCCCCCATTTTGTTACTTTCATATATCATCTGACTTGAGGACTGTGCTCTCTGTAAAGGGCTTGCAAATTGAAAATTTACATTTAAATTTGCTGATGCTCTACTAGCATACAAGCTTGTTCATCTTCATAATCCCTGGAGAGAATCAGACGGTTATTTTAACTCACCTTTGCCATCTGTGCTTGGACTCCACTAGCTTTTAAAGCAGAAACCGCTTTCTGAGCAGCTGCCGGGCTGTCAAAGTCAACAAAACCATAACCTGAAATGCAAAACATCTCATGAACATGACAGCAATCAGCTTATAATTGAACAGTTCACATGCACAGTTATTTAATACGGTTTCCTTGTTGAAGAGGGTCAATATGGACTCCAAAGTTCATGTAGCCACAAAAAAATCCCCAATTTCCCAAAGTCCTTCAAACCCTGAACTGGTAGCGAGCCACCCTAGTGGAACAAATCGATTCCCGTGCCCACTCAGCATCAGGATTTTGTCTAAATTGTTATCAAGTAGTATGATGCTTTGCCTAGTGCAAATGTGACATCATCAGGTTTTTTGATAGAGATCACCAAGTAAAGCATAACCTGTTAATGTCTTAGTTTGAATAAGCCTCAAAGTTACACATCATTTACTCAAAACTGGCAGAGGAATCCAGTTTAAAAGATGCATATCTACTGCCTCATAACCCAATATTTAGTGAATTTGTTCTTTCATTGTGTGTATAGACATATATAAAGACAGTTAAATTTAAAAGTGAGTGAAAACCCAGCTTCAGTAATGGAGTAATGGTTTTAAGCTAGAAAAGGGTAGA
Source organism: Coracias cyanogaster (assembly GCA_033124195.1). Lineage (NCBI taxonomy): Eukaryota > Metazoa > Chordata > Aves > Coraciiformes > Coraciidae > Coracias > Coracias cyanogaster. Next base: position 38,988 of record JAVSBS010023593.1, on the reverse strand, counting down.
TTTAGGTTGGATATTAGAAGAAAAGTTCTTTAACATGAGGGTCATAGATCACTGGAGCAGGTTGCCCAGAGAGGTGGTGGAGGCCCCATCCCTGGAGTCATTCAAGGTCAGGCTCAATGGGGCTCTGAGCAACCTGACCTAGGTAGAGATGCCCCTACTTGTGTAGGGAGGACGTTGGATTAGATGACCTCTAGAGGTCCCTTCCAGCCTAAAACATTCCATGATTCAGTGAAAGCCCATTAGTTTTTCCCCATCGTTGTTACTGAAACCAGAACGTAAAATAATTGTCCTGAAAGTATATTCTACGCCATATAATGCAACCTTTAAAAGTTTTGTACTAGAAACTTCGGATGTTTTTGTACTAAAAAGCTTGGAATTTAATAGTAATGATTTCCAGGTATTTGTAGTAACTTTTTGCTCTGAACAGGTGATGAATTCCAGGACATCTGAGCAGCGATGTATCTTGACCTTTGCAGATACTGACCTGACAGGCTGGGATTGTTAATGCAACCTGGGAGCTGGATGCTCGAGACTCACCAAAGGGCACAGTCTGGAGGCTACTTCCCCTAGATGTTATTGCAAATCTCATTCTGTATTTTTCAACTCCCTTCTTTCCTACCAGTGAACCACCTCAAATATTAAGAAATCCCTCTCCAATGTCCAAGTCGGGTTAAAAGAAAAACAAACAAAAACACCAACAAAAATAAAAGTAGAGGAGTAGAAAACAGAATTATTTCTTCAGAAGGAATAGTATTCTCTTAATCTATGTCTATAGTGAGGACAAAGAGGTTGTGTAAAGATATAACTGAACCAGCTTTCAAGTTCTTGACTTGGGAAAAAACTCCAGCAGCCTCGTACATCAGCACAAGCTTATTTAACCTGCCAAAAAGCTGAAGAAAGCACATATTGTTCTGCGTAACATGTGGTGTTGTGGACTGTTAAATCTTGACATGAAACAGAGCGAATTAGCTCATATCAAGTTTTGTGCTGCCAAGGCAAAACTAGCTTTCCATACCCCAGACCAGCTTTCCATACCCAGGACAGCCTCAGTTATCAACACCACCACGCTGCAGGGTACACACCAGCTTACAGCCTGATACATCAAGGCTGGCTTTGCCATCTTCTAGATGATCTAAAAACTCAACTGCTTGGTGTTCCAGCTAGTTTCAATCCCGTGGTATGGGGTTTTTTTGCCAAGAACCAGATGCTGTCAATCTTTTGGTTAAACTCCAGTTAGGTATCTGTGTTCTGCCAACTTCTGCTCCTGCTGCAACCTCAGCACTGAAGCTTCCCAGCAGCCTCCACTTGCTACAACAGACTCTAAGTTATTGCTTTTCACCAGTGAGATCTAAAATCTGTATTGGAAAGGTCAGCTTGAATCTCTTAAATCACTAATGTGACAATTTCTGTATCTGGCAGAGCTTCTGAAGTCTTCAGGAACAAGGGGAATGGACAGACTGGGCTGTTGTAAGTATTAATGAATTAATGGGCATCTCCTCCTTCCTAGTCACAATATATGCAGGTGACATCTGTTCTAGAAATTGTGGTTTCTGAACTGTCAGCATCCCTTTAATTGCTTAAGATGTGGAGCTGAGAAGCTACGGCCCTGTGCTCCTTCCAAGTCCTGCAGAGAAACCAGCTTCATTAACGATGAACTCCATCAGCTCTGTGCTCATGCATGAGCTTTATGCTTATTCAGATTGCTACCTCAGCTGACTTAATTCTTCACTTTGCTTCGAAATTATCCTCTTAATTGTAAAAAAAGCAAGCCTGAAATAGGGTATTTCGGTGTCTGCTACCACACTTTCTCCCAGCATGCCCACTGCTGGGACATGATCTGACTGCGATTGCAAGGAGTGATGAAAATCAGGGAACTGCTGTATCCAGCTTATCTAAAGAAGTTCCAATTTTGTTTCCAGCTGCAATTACTTTGGTGAAAACGAACCCTCTCTCTGCTCCCAAATACACTCAACAGCATATAACAAAACACAATTAGAGCATCGGAACACGTAATCAAGTGCTGCTTTAAACTGCTCTAATCAGTGGAGCTCATTTCCACAATACACCATTTTTTCAATGCTTAGTACAGTCTTCTGCAAGCTTCCCTCGTTTCTCCAGGAAAAAAGGGGGAAAGCTGCTTTTAACTCCATTTTTTATTTTAAAATAGAGGCAAACTGCCAGCCAGAACTGTGCACATCAGCTTCACTCCATCGTCAGACCTTCTGAATACACCAACCATGGGCAAGAGTGAGACTGGTTTAGGAATAAGAAGGGGTGTGTGTGTGGGAAGGGAGAGGTTAAAAGCACTTACAACATCAGTGTTTTTTATACAATCAACAAGGACTTCCAGGTGAATGTAATATAAAGGCAAATATACATACCTTTGCATTTGTTTGTTGTCTTATCCAAAATAGCCTTCGTGGATACAATTTTCCCATACCTAAAACGCATTATACATATGTAAGGAAAATGGGAAAAGAACATCCTATTACAATAGATACTCAATCCACATTATTTTGTATATTACCCTTTACTTTTAACAAAACCGAATAATATGTAGACCACATAATTTTATAATGGAAACTCGTATGTAGATGAAGTGACAAAAATTATGAAGAATTTCAAGCATGATGTTCTTCTATTCACTCTATGTTCTCAGTGGCACAGCAGAACAACAGAACAAGCCAGAGAAAATATGCTTTATAGAAAAGAGCACAATAGAGTGAAAATCCTGGTACATATATGAAACCATATTTTAGGCATAAGATATATGTATATATACACACACACACACATATATATATATATATATATACATACACACAGATGAAGCAGACAAGATGTCAGTGCTAGCCTTGCTAACTAACATGGTAGGGAGACAAAAAAAACCAAACCCCAGACCAACCAAAAATCCCCAAACCAACAGTGGAAATACTTCTCTACCTCTTCCCTCCATCTCCCACAGACAAACACAAAAAGATGAAAAATTCTGTTCTGGAAGGTGACAAGTGCAAGCCAGATTTATGAAAGCCGATCAGCAAAGGTGGTAAAGTTTTCTGTGTTTTTCAAATGGAAAATTCAAATGTAAACCTGAGAGGAGTTTACTTTCACGTGAGAATATAACGTGACGTATTACTTTAACAGGTATACCCAAGCACTGTGCGCTAGGAGGTTCTTGATCGTTGTACAAGAACCCCAAATGAACCGAAAAATCATGAAAACTGTTACCAGCATAAGAAAGTGGAATCTGGGGAAGAAAGAAGTTTTGCCAGTTCACCTGATAAATACAACTTCAACAGAGCATCATTTCAAAAAGATACTATTTCAAATGCTAACTCAATTTCTGCAGTAGCTGCTTTCATCTTAGAAGTTATTCAAAGTAGGTAAGAAGCCTAATAAAGTTAAGCTTAGACTGCTTGAATAACCGTTTGCTTGCAAGGTGATAGTTATTTGAGGATGAAGCCTATTTACAAAGTACTTTGCCCCTAAGAACATTTAAATACACGTTTCAGTGTAGTTACCACTCTTTTGACTAGTTTCAAGCACCTTCTGCTTATTCAAGGACTTTATGTATGGCTTCCAACAGCTGCAGGGGGGTAAACCTGGAACACCAGCCACTAGGTATTGGCTTCCTTATTGTATCTGAAATTGTGAGCATCTACACTGATATAAAATAGAACTATCCATCTGTAGCTTAAAAACGTACAGACATCAACGAAAATCACTGCATGCCTAAATCTACCATGCTAGAAGCTGTAATAAAGCAGTAGAAATTGTGCCTGACAGTTGGAACAAGTATTGCCTTATTAGTGCCACTTATTTTCCAAATATGTTATTCCATTTAGGAAGCTCCGTAGTTCCTAAGTCAAAACAACTCAAAACTTTCTCTGGAATTTTTCTGAGTGCAAAATAAAAGTACATGCTACAAATGAGCGAGGCAACCTGTTCAGAGACAGTGCTCCTCAAGATCCACTAAATTCCTGTCTCATGTTGCTTGCACGCAACATTACATTTGATGGCCAGGATGCTCCATATCCTATCAGCTTCCCTAAGCTTCCTAGAGTGAAGAGCTCCACTACCTTTTGTGGGGAAAAAAAATCCCTGAAGGATGATCTTGTCCCTGCTCCTCTCTTGAGAGTGTAGAAAGTGTTGGGGGTGAAAAACTACAGCGTTGGGTATGTACGTAAACAGACTGCAACCCTCAGCAGGTTTGGTCATGGCAAGGAGTCAGGGGCTGGCCATGGACTGTGCTGGTCCACAGATGCTGCTGCACACCAGCAAGCGTGTTCCTTACAGCCACTTCATGCACCATCTTCCAAAGTGCAAGATTGCTGGTGATTTAATTCACTGTCTTAGATATTACAGCTCCTGCAAAGAACCAGCTGCCATGGAAGACTGCCAAGAAGTTTCAGCAGGGTGAGTCTAGGAACCATTTAGAGAACCAGTACAACAATAGCAGCTATCACCAGGATTTCTCCTACAATTTTCCCTGGGAACACTCCTCCCTCATGCCAGCTCTCCACTCACACCATGAAGCACAGAAATGCTGCTTACCCCACCCAACCCTGGGCAGAAGGATATAGCCCCTTCCTGCTCCCACCATGTGGTCCTGATATTAGAGGAAATTACTCTTTGCAGTTCCTCCTAAGTGCTTCCTTCAAATGACGACTGTCATGAAAATCTACTTCCTTCCTCCTAAATTCTGCAGTTCTAACCCTGCTGCTAACACAGTCTCCTGTCTTCAACTGCTCACTTGTCGGGTGCAACTGCAATCAAGACCCACCAGAAACCAAGGAGCTATAAAACACATGGTGCAAACTAATACGTATTACCTGCTGACAAAAAAAAAGGAATACGGCAAGCAAGAGAAAACTTATATTCCAAAGATGTCTATCATGTTAGGTCTTCCTTCATTACTCTGGAAGCTCATGCACATCTATTTGTCTTAGGCACCCTGCTGAGGCTACTTTTCTGCTCCAGAGCCTCACTGCGTGCTCGGTGAGACTTGCAGCAGAATCACTTCCACAACGCTTGGCTATTGCTCGCTCCCTCTCCTCTGAAGCCATTTCTAAAAATACGCTTTCTTTTAAATTAAGTGCTAATCTTGAGACATAACTTTTAACCTGGCTGGTGACAAGCAACTTGGTAGGTATTTTTGATGAAGTAGGTCATTTTTCTCCCCAAACTGACATCAAAATGAATGTCCAGCAGCAATAAAAAGTTGGGGGGGGTTTTGAGTGCTATTAACACATTCTCTCTTCAGGCTAAATTATTGCTGGATCATTCTCATTCCTACACACCACTTGCACCAACAAATGTATTAAGGAAGAAAGGATTTGGGTAAGAGGCAGGTAAATAATTGAAATAATTGCCAGGCTGCGTTGGTAATGGGAATAAAAGGGGTATGTTCACTAACAGGATGTGTACAAGCCATCGTTACAATACAGAACACCAATAAAAATGTGCATTTGGTTAGGAGATAAAGAAACTCGTTCAAGAGCCAAGGGAGGAAGATACACAGCACCGCTACTCAATAGGATAATACTCACTGCCCATTCCACACACTGGTGGGAATGAAAGGGAAACCCCCACTTACTCAAGTGCCCTAAGAAGATCTACTGCCAGGCCAAGCGAATAGCAGAACACAGCACTATACCTTTATTTGAGATACTTTTGAAGCGGAAGACTTGAAGCAAAGCATCACCATATACATGTTAAAATGTAAATATACATTTTTAAATGTTCCGCAAAACAGTCAAACCCAGTGCAAATAATCGCACTGACGTATTCATTACCAGTAGCTAGGAATACTTTTGACATTTAAAACATCTCTGAAGCCTCGTTTCGGCAACCTCCATGATGTTGAAAGAAAAAGGCCCTTAGAAAGTGAAGTACACAGATCAAACTGAACTACTGTTTATTTTTTTCCCCCTTTGTACATCTGCTAGTATAACAAACACACTTGCAAACGTGAGGGCGATAAGATGCCTCCATGAACAAGACGAGGAATGGGGCATGAAGTAGCCCGAAATCTCTGCCACAAGCGCTATTTTGAGTGTTGAAAGAACTTATCTGTGTGTGCATTAGGGGAGGTACAATAAGAACAGGCAGTGAGAAGCTTGATAGGGGTTGTCTGGAATGAATTGTTCAAATCTTTGCCCACAAGAGCTTAGCATAACATACCTCATGCCACCAAGCTCACTGTGCTTCCCTTTGCAGTGCTTTCAAACAGTCTTCCAGCGTGTGCTGTGAAGGGTTTTCTCTACCACCTGACGTTGACTCGGACACTAACACATCAGAAGGATCTCTGCTACCATGGAAAGTCCTTGTCTTTTAGAGCTGCTCAGGTCCTTCATCCTGAGCTGTCCAGAAATGTGTGTTGAAGATGAACACTGCTCTCTCTTTGCCTTACTCCAGTCCAGCTGTAAGAAAAGCATTCCTAGAGCTCCTGCTGTTAGTCCTTGCGTTACTGTAGTGCTGTCAGAACTCCTCTGCTATGCAGAAACAATGCTGCGTATCTTCTGTGTTTATTCTAGATCAATTTTTACATCTTAGCATCTTATCACTGCCCTTCATGGAATGCTCTTCCATTTCTAAGAGCCAGAATCATGTGGTAAAACCAGGCATGGATTTCATAACATCTAAGTGGCTCTCAGTATATTAACTCACCATCAGGTGGTATTGTGAAAGAAAAGAGAACCTGGCTGAACACAAAAATGTTGGTAGGCAGCCAATATTTTCAGCAGGTGACCCAAAGACGAGAGAGAGCACAACAAGCAGGCACATCCAGCAAGGAGGGTCATGTGGAAGAGCAGCTCAGTTAATCCTAAAACACACCACAGATGCTGAATGGATCCGCATCAAAATAAACTTTAGTCTAAGGTAAAGAACTAGAACAAAAGGGATAAAGCAAATACTTCCGAATCAATTCCTGTATATTAATCATAACACCAAAAAAAAAAAAATTATATAACATGCCGGGG
>JAVSBS010023593.1:0-28232 GCA_033124195.1 Coracias cyanogaster | reverse complement strand
GGTCCTGCTTGGCAGGGGGTTGGACTTGATGATCTCCAGAGGTCCCTTCCAACCCCTAACATTCTATGATTCTGTGATTCCATGCAGAAATGAGTAGAATTTAGTTGTCTGTGCTACGCAATAAGAGAATGACCAAACAGAAGGCTAATAATAAATGCAGAAGTTCACAAGGCTTCTCCAAGCAGTCTCACGACAGAGGGGACCACCTAATGCTCAGCAAATAAACTCGCAGGGAGGAGCTGCAAACCAGCATGCTGTGGGCCATTCCCCTCCCATTCAAAAAAGGCCAGTTTTCACTATGGAAAAGCAAATAAAACAGAGATGAAGAGTTACCAGTTTTTGCAGTTTCTCTTGCCCATACTGCAATGTCAGAGAAGCTGCCTTCAAACACTGAAGTAGCCTGTATTGAGTTTCTTTGGAGATCAGAGTGCCAAAGAAGTCTAATAGACCTTTCAGTGTGGTCAGCAAGCCCTCAATTCACCTGCACTTCATGACAGTAAACGAACGTGGTCATCAATTGAGGTATTTCCTGGGAGTTTTCTAAACTGGATGTGAAGGAGTAGAAAGTAACAAAAGGACAACCTCTGGAGAAGTTTGCAATGGACAGACTACTTCCATCCCCTTAGTAAAAGCACCACATTCACCTCTATCATTTCTATCTAATTTGGTTCCATTTGTAAAGTCCTTTGGAAGAAGACTGTGGCAAAATGGGGAGCGTGTTTCAGCTTCTTTAATTTCTCCCAGCTTTCTCTCAAAGAAAAGACAGCCTCTTGGCTTCTAGGAGCTCATCAGCTTCAGACCTTGAGAAATTTCTCAGCCAGTTCAATTCCGTTAACTTCGTGGGATTCAGTTACATTGAATCCCAGTTCAATTCATTATTTCCTGAAAATAAAATGATATGACCACTGAGGTCCATCTTCTCTGACTACCAGTGTTAAGACAGTTCCTGATGCCAGTTCAGCAATGACTAAGAGGGTGGTAGTTTTTAAATGTTGTTAAAAACTGCCTTGGAAAGAACAGTAAAGAATTTTACTGACTGTCCAGAGGCATGAAAGAAGTTCCCTTCAAATTCATGCCAAGGCAGAGACCACCAGTGGTTAACCCAAGCAAGCAGAGCTTGGTAACAAAATCGGGCAAAAAAGGTAGATGGATGATGGGACCATCTTACAGTTTCTGAAACAAATTACACCAAAAATACCAGGAACAGTTGTGCTCAAGTCACAAATCACTAAGCAAGCAGTCTTATACACATCAAAAAGCAGAAGGAAGGAAAGATACCTAGAGAACTATACAATGGGAAAAAAATAAGTCGGTTACACCAAAAGACAACATTGTCCCCAAGAAGACTGGAAGTAACTGCAGCTGTGAATAAAATAAGGCTGAAAACGAGCAGAATGCTTCTCACTATCTGTACGAGAGTCTGTAACAGGTTTCCAGAAGGAGTGAGACCAAACTGGGTTTTCTCTTATGAATTGGCATGCTTGACATGATTGCTTGTGACAGAGTAATTCTGGAACATAACCAAACAAACCCTTCCCAAAGCCACAAGATGATATTTTTATGATTATCTGCATAATTTGATGCTATGTAACTTCTCTTTACACTTACTCCGGCTTTAAAATGAAGGTGGCATTATCCTACTTAAGAAAGCCACAGAGCCATTCCTTCATTAATGACTCCCATAAGCATTGATACAACAAGGAACAGGGATGGACATGTGGTGCATTATCCAATAAATTTATTTCTAATTGAGACTGCCTGTACCCTGATTTTAAAAAAAAAAAAAAAAAGATATTATTTTTCTTTTTTTTTTTTAATTTTAGCTGTCCTGCAGGAGCCTTTCTTGACTTCAGCTGAGTTGCACAGGCACAAGAAAGGAAGAATCTGGCTGGGCATGTTCTCTACGGGACTGATGAATGACCCTAGTCTCTCTCCAACTATTACAGGATAAATCTGTTTACACACAAAAAATTGACCTGGGCTGGTGAGGTGGGACTAGAACCAGGAAACTGGCACGTCCCAGAGGTAAAAATGCATTTGCAGCCAACAGCATTAGTAACTCAAGACTATAAACAAGCCACGCTGTCATTAATTACTCAGACAGGGGCAGCCGCAAAAGCAGTGAGAAGACCCAAAAGCCAACTGTAAATAGTTCATCTAGCTGATTAGTTCGGAAAAAAAATGAGTGGGTGGTTTCGGAGGTCAGAGCCCATGGCACAAGTCAGTCTCAGGCCAATTTGCAACTGGACAAAGGCATGAGAAGCAGCTTAATTCCTAGTTTATTCTTTTTTTAAAAAAAAAAAAAAAAAAAAAAAGTTAAAAATCCCAAACAACTAAACCAGAGAAACCACTCAAAAAACAACCACCAAAAAATGGCATCTCCAGCAGGGGAGTAATCACTGCAATTTCCAAGCACAGAAGGTAAGGCTTTTTGCACCAGAGGTATTTAATTAAGGACATGGAGTATTAGTTAGATCTAACGGTGCTTTCGTAGGGAGGGCACTGAGAAGATATCACTGTTGTCGGGGGGTACACATCCCAGATACATCACAAGTCAGCTTCTTTTACACAGGCAACAAAGCTCACCCAAATACAAGATAAAATACCAACAGGGGAATACGAGCAGTATTAAGCCACTCCATAATTAAACAAGCTGTGAGACCCATGGGAAAGCCCAGGTTTATTTACCACAATCATGTGAGTCCTAAAATGTTGTCCTTGGGTCTCTTGGAATTTTTTGAGGGTTAAGGTGGGAGATCAATCTTAGAATCAGAAATCTTTACTTCAACTATTAAGGAAAACACCCTGGGAGCAGAGGAAAAGTCTTGGAGCACATGAAGAGCCCCGTTTCACAAAATGCAATTTTTCTCTATAGTAACTCATTGCTAATGCACAAAAAATCTTCCTAATGTTCATTTATGGCCTGATATTCAGAGACAGTTTATTTCAGTGGAAACTATCCCAATGCTGAGTTCTAATCACAAACCCAACTTGCATGAAAATCCCGTGCCTGTAAACACATTGGGGAATTCAGCACAACCTTCCAGTTTAGATATATCGTGACTGGTTTTCCCCTCCCAGAGCACCGTTAAAGGGCACACATAATTTACACATCTCTCTAAACCAGTGATTTCTCAAAGGGTGAAGGCTTCTGAGACAAATTAAAAATGGCAATTTAATGGTAATGAGAAAATTGCAACATCAAGTTGTTTACACAAGCAGAATAACCAAGCCTGGTGACTGTGTTGCCCTTTGCACTGTGCAAATATTGTCTCGCAATTGAATGATCTTGACTTACTTGAAATAATCTGAGAGCAAATATTGCAAATACAAAGATTAGCTTAACAGTTTCCCAACCACCTGCCAGAAAATAAATTAAATTAAGTGCCTATATGTCAGCAAGAAGGATTTCTGAGTGAGTGCTACAGTAAGTGGGGTGGGAGGAATGAGGCTGGTTCACCCCAACTGTGTCAATGGAGACCAGATGATGATGGGTTTTTTCGATCAGGCAGGAGGAAAAAGCCCTTGTGAGCCTCCCAAATCACAGAACGGTAGGGATTGGAAGGGACCTCTGGAGATCGCCTCATCCAACCCCTCTGCTAAAGCAGCTTCTGCGTCTAGTTTTGAATTCCTCCAGAGAAGGACACTCCGGAGAGTCAGCTGCAAAGGTGGGCTGGAGGTCAGAGCACTGGTGTGGGGTCCAGCCCCTCGCTTTCACACAGCTCCTATGGGGTGGTAGGAAAGACAAGTGAACTGATAAACTATCTTCACTGCAAACTTGGTTTCCAAGGAGTTTGCAGCAATTTACTGGGCAAAGACTGAAAAGTGATTTGAAGAGGGAAAGTGCTGCACGTAGGCTACAACTTGGTATGTCCTATGCATAAAATAAAGCATACAAACACCAAACCCACACGATCCAAGGACAAACACTGACACTACCATGCATACAGTATCAATGTAAGAAGGACATTGAGGTGCTGGAGTGCATCCAAAGAAGAGCAATGAAGCTGGTGAAGAGTCTAGAGCATGAGTCTTTTGAGGAGCAGTTGAGGACATGGGGTTGTTGAGCCTGGAGAAAAGGAGGTTTAGGGGAGACCTTCTCGCTCTTGACAACTACCTGAAAGGTGGGGTTGGTAAGAGGCTTTGTAAGTGCTATTATTGTCTTATCACCTGTATATCCTCTCTCTCTCATACAAATAGGGTGACACTCACCCAGCCATAGCTCCTTCCATCCACAGACCTCCAGAACATGATGGAAGGAGGGACATGCTAGGAAAACTATAAGTTGCAATCCCTGTTTTGTTGAAGAGAAAGCAGAAGTTCTTGCTGATACCTTGTGTAGCAGGAGGGCATCACTTCACTATCCTGTAAGAAAAACTCGTGGCTGACTGCAGCAGCTTTGGTTTCTGCTGAAACACTGCAGCAGCTTCGTCAAAGCATTTTGCCTGACCATTTTCCCCAGTTTAAAATGTTTTTTTTTAAGTAAATTCCACCTTTGAGAGGGAGGACTCAAATGGGCACAAAGAAATATCTTCAGGCTCTGGAGCTTTTCTGCCTCCCAAGATAAGATCTGATGCAGACCAGCAGTGAGGAAACTTATTGCCCTCTGAAACCTGCACCCCTGCTCCAGTGCAGTGCCCTGCATAGAGGCAGGGAACTTACTGAAGTCTCCACTTTATCTGTCAGAAGTGAAGTCCTAAAGGATATAAGAAATTAACTGCCTTGGCAGGCTTTAGTAGTAACCATCAGCCCCAGCACTTGGAGTCAGGGTCTGCCATCCAGCTACTGAGCACCACCTAAACCAACCTACCTAACTTTTAGTAGAGTCTGTTCACAAGAGCCGGTCAGAATCTGTCCCTCAAGGCTGCACCTGCATTGCAGGGATAAGAGCAGGTGTCACTCAGGTGTAAGGGACTTGGCCACCAGCGGAGGCACAGCCAGTTCTCTAAGCTGCATCTTTACCTGTGTCTCACTCTGTGCCATAGGTGTGGAGGATTCGGGGCTCCCAGCAGCCAATGAGACCATCCTGCTCCTACAGAAGTTGGTGGCAGTGACCAGCCACGCCGGTGGCAGCAACCAGCCATACCGGTGGCAGACCTCTGTGATGGAGATTGATGGACAGCTCTGGGGAAGCCTGCGCTGCCCTTTCAATCTTGTACCTGTCCATCAGGGAGAGGGCTTCAACCTGCATGGCTGTTATTTCAGTAATGCAAGCTTTTTAAACGGCTCAGCCTAATCTGCGCGCTTTCAGAGCCCGCTTTCAAATGCAATGTCCTGTTTAGCCTTAGCACATCAACAACATGCTTTCTTAGCCTATCTGTGTGCATTATCTACTGCTGTAATGTATCATGTACTGAACTACAGCATCATTACAGGTAAGTGCTCAGGTTTAAATGCAAACATAATTGCATAATGCGGAACAGCCAGGAAGAATAATGCAGGAAATAGAGCCAGCTCCATCTGATAGTGCAATCTGACTGGAACGCCGGCCGTTCGGATCAAACGCACAGCCCAGATGGGGCAACCAAGAATAAAAGTGCTTTGTGGTATCTTTATTGTCATCATCAAAAACACTTATCTGCCTGAAAGGTAAAAAGGTGAAGATGGGACTCTTACAGAAAAGGTCACATAAGCAATAGGGTAACACTGGGTTATGATGGCTTGGAAGATGTCACGCCTTAGCAAAGGCTACATTTGCACTGTCACTTGGAGCTGAATTTGCCAAGTCCTACTGGGAAGCTGAGCATTAAGTGGCATTTAGAAGACCGGGAATACCCGTGTTATTTCCCTGCAGTCAAGGGTGTCTATGTAATTGCAATAAATCCAGATAAACCTTTGGATCCTACTGTGCAAGGAGCTGCACAAACATAGGAGAACCTTCTTGATGCAAGACGCCTTCCAAATGAGACCATGTCTACAGCAGATACGTACACTCTAACACTTTTTTTTAGACAGCTAAAATTAGAACAGATTCTCAATGGAACAGCGCTTCCATCTATTTAATTTTAATTTTTTTTTCAGTGGTTTGAGCTCGCAGTGGCTCTTGATAAGCGATTTCAGCAGGGGTGCAGACAGCACCGCAACATAAGCCAGAAGGCAGCTGAAGTTAATTTAGTGCACTTTGTAGGGAACCTCTGTGCCATGAACAGCTACGCCTTTGCTGAAGAGCGGCATCGCACGTGTTACGGGACAGTAACCACTCTTGTCATTTCAAGAGAGTTTAGCCCAAACTTCGCTTTAATCAGACAACAAGATGAGAGACTAGCGTGAGACAGAACCTCTCGATCAACATGCTGCCCTCTGAACTGAGGGGCCTTTGAGTTGAAAGCACAAACTGCTGCTGTTTGAACTATGAAGCCATCACTCTGTCTTACAGGGCTGTAACAGCTCATCTTTGTTGAGAACGCAAGTCTCTGCCCTCCCACACACACATATTCATCTGCCTGTTAATCTTTTGGCAGGACATAAAATCCAGGGTCCCTTTACCCAAGGACCCTTGCTGACACTTCCTCACCCCAGTGTCCGGATGCTGAAGGATGCCTTTTCCAAAGGCAGATTTGAATTTGGAGAGAGACGGTCACTGTACTAGGGTACATACCCAGATGAAGTTGTACATATAGGAGATGGAAATGCCTTGGTCCAAACCCAAAAAGACATATCCACTGCTAGCTACCACCACCTGGAGAAGCTTATCCAAAATTGGTACCCCACGGTACCTTCCTTCAAGCTCCTCATGCACCTGGCAATCCAGAAACCACCTCTCCCAGAGCTTAAAATGAACACTGCTTTGGGGCCATGCTGGTGATCAGCAACTGTAGTCCTTCCTGCAGGGGAAACCTCAGTTTCTGCAGTGTTGCCTGAGCCATCTAAGCTTTGATAGCATGGTTTCATCTCTAGCGGCTCCATTCCCAGACTCACCCTTGTGCTGACCCCACCAAGGCTCCCAAAAACATACTTCAGAGCAACACCAACTGCCCAGTGATGACTTCTACACCAATTTGGCACAGGGGTGTTCAAAACAAGAAGGAGGTAAGTCCCTGGAACAGGTAAACAAAGACAGAGAGACCTTCGGTAAGTCAGTACTGCAATGAATCCAGAATTGTTTCATACCTCTCTACCCAGCTTCACATAGGTCAGTCTGAACATCTAAAGCCATGCTGCCTTGCATGGAAAAAAAGGCAAATAAATGAGAATTTGACAGTGAAAGAGTGAGAAGGTTTGTGCAAGAGAGGGAGAACTGTAATCCCTAAGTGGGTGAAGCTGAGCCTGACCCTTGATCAGAATCACAGACCCAAAGAAGATGTGTGAAAGCAGGAAAATAAATCAATAAGCAAACCAGCAATCTCCTCAATTTTATTTGAGGAAGTCGAATTTACTGAGCTCCTCACAAACTGTCTTTGGCTAAAATCACAACTAACGAGCTCTGACATTTGAAATTTAACTGAATATGAGCTAACAGCTCCCAGCCCTGCACCACCCATGAAGTTTCCCGGGAATATTTTGTTAAAGCCATAGACGGGCTGAAATGACGCTTTCTTGAGAAGACACAGCGTTCACGGGAAAGTGTTTATAACATCCACTTCACCTGATGCTTCCCTGCCCTGGGATGTCTGCTTTTCTTCACGGCGACCACAGAGCACTCGGTCCCCACCGCTCCTTCTCACCGCTATCATAATTATTTGCTAGTTTTCATGAGGTAGCCTTACGATCCCTTAATGAAGTCCTTTGCACTGCAGCTATTCACAAGGACAGATTGGACACGAGGGGCTTCCACTTACAGAGCTGCCAATCAGGGTACCCAGCATTTAGCAAGCAGTTGTTAAGTCAGTCTATCACCGGCTGTTACAGGCTCATCATGAAAACAGCTTGTTTTTACTGGCAATCACATAAAATTAACCCTTTCCTTAAGGATAGACGTAAGGCTCTAGCAGATTAATCATGGCATGATGCTTGAACACGCTGGGTTTTCCTCCTGCTACAGGAAATTTAAATAGTTAATTTAGATCTCTGAACTTAAATAGTGGAGCAGTTGGCTTCTCTAACTGTCCACCTAGTTCACACTGTTTACTCCATGAAAAACCTTGTGACAGCACCAGCAATAACAAAATCAGAAAGAAATCAAACTTTTAAAAAGCCAGCACAACAAATGCTACTCATCCTTACCCTGCTCCATACTCTAAACTCTGTACACAGAAGAAATCACGATATGAGGCAATTATCTTTCCATCACTACCAGTAGCTTTGCACAAGACCAAGCCTTTCAGGTTTTTGTTGTCTTCGGGATTTACCAACTTTTTTCTAAGTGAAGTAAAACCCAACTGTGTCCCACACACGCACGCTGTCTAAGCCTTCTCCTAACTTCTTGTGAATTGGATGGAAAGCCTGGTCCTGCACTCATGTCTAGAGGACAGGCCAGGTGCCAAACTCAGCTCTTTAGAGCTACATTCGCTACAAAAGGGTTGTAATCCAGCACACATCTCGTATCAACTGCTATGCAGTTGGTCTACAGCCTAACAGAAACATTGTAGAAACAGAAAGAGGAGATCCTGCTGCTCTGCAATCCATGGCAAATGATAACCAGCCCACCTGAGTTACTGGCCGGCATCTGCCCATGCTCATTCAAATGGATAAATGTTCCTAGGACCTCAGTGGCCTTGTATGCATGCAGCAAGTTTTTCTCCTCCATAAATGTCTGTGAATAAACCACCAGTAATTAGGAGTGACTTGTAGGAACATGGAGCCACCACGGCACCTGACATCTACCAACGCGCATGTAGGCTCAGTATTTTGGACCCCTCACTACAGGAAAGACCAGTTTTGGTGCTGGAGCACGTCCAAAGAGCAACAAAACTAACGAGGGATCTAGAGCACAAGTCTTGTGAGGAGCAGGTGAGGGACCTGAGGTTGTTGAGCCTGGAGAAAAGGGGACTCAGGGGAGATATTCTCACTCTCTGCAACTACCTTAAAAGAGGTTGTAGCAAGGTAGGTGTTGGTCTCTTCTCCCAAGGAACAAGTAATAGGACAAAAGGAAATAGCTTCAAGTTGCACCAGGGGAGGTACGGTATTAGGAAAAATTGATTCCCCAAAAGGGTTGTCAAGGCCTGAAACAGGCCATCCAGGGCAGTGGTGGAGTCCCCATCCCTGGAGGGATTTAAAACACCTTTAGATGTGGTGCTGAGGGACAAGGTTTAGTGGTGGACTTGGCAGTGCTGGGTTAAAGGTTGTACTAGATGATCTTAAAGATCTTTTTGAGCTTAAATGATTTTATGGTTCTATATTGGAAGATTAAATCCAATCCATTTTGATGTGAACGAGAGAACAAGTTGATCAAGGTGAGATTTAAAATTTGTTTAGAACCATGGCCCACCCATGTCAAGGGCCCCTCCAATGGTCTTGTTCTGACAAACTCCACACTACTAAAATCTGACAGCTTTCAAAACAGGGTGACCACATGCCCAGCCCTTGCTGGTGCTAAACCAGGCCCCAGAAACATTTGGCAAGTGGAAGTAACCTGCTCTAGGTGAACCTGCTTTGGCAGGGGGGTTGGACTAGATGATCTCCAGAGGTCCCTTCCAACCCCTACCCTTCTGTTATTCTTTGGTTTTAAGTCAGCCAATGCCTCTTGCTATGCAGAACACTTCTGTGTGGAGCATCAAGTCCACAGCATTGCTCTATTTGGGATTAGGGAGGGGACATGAAGTCAGATGGTAATTCAGAGTCCTATGTCAAGTGATGCAAGGGTCTGAAGGCATCTTTAGCCCAAATAACACCTAAGACAGGGCAAGACCTTCACATACATTAAGCCATGCTCAAGGCAGAAGAACACATCTAGGCTATGTCTGTCTCCAAGGAACTTCAGCCCTTTTCCAACTGAATTCAATATAGGGAGATGGAGAAGACTTCCCTCTGACTTCACCCAGAACCCAAGACCATGCACCCCAGTACAGACCAAGGCATTAAACACCCACAGCCCGTTTGCCCAGCTTGAGAGTGAATCCCACAGATGGAGAACCAGAGCCATGCTTTCAACCACAGACCATCCTTCCATCTCCAAAACTGCCTAAATGCTGAAGGAGTCAATTAGCGTTGCTGTCATAATTAAACACGAAAGTGGCATCGAGACTGTGCAAGAGCCTGGGAGCAAGAAGAAATAAATGGGCACACAGTCCCTCAGGAAGTCTTCCCTGCACCATCCTGACCTTAATTTGAGCCTTATCTTTGTGCAAGAAGGGAAAGATTTACTTTCTATTCCCTAGAGAAACATCTCTGAAATGACACTTTTCACTCTGAATCTGTGTTTCTCTTAAGGGTGGGGAGTGGGCATCAGTGGAGGGGAAGAAGGAAAATGGTTCTCATTAAGCTAAGCCATGCTCAGTTCTGATTTCACATGAGTGTGTTTAAATGTGGTGGAAAAGCCTTGATGTGCTGTGGGTTACAGGAGATAGGTGTCTCATCCTGGAGGTAACAGCATCCCATTCCGGGGATAATGGCATCCCATCCTGGGGGGTAACTTCCAACTAAGTGTTAGGGAGAAGAGGGCTCCCTGCAAAAGCATGTACAATCTGGGAAGTGATCTCCTCAGAAACACTAGAAAGATGGTGGGGTTGAAAAAAACAAAAACAAAAAACAAACAAACCAAATAAGAGGCTGTTGGAAATGCGGAAAAAAAAGGAAAGCTACCGTTCAGACTTTCATTTTTGATCCAACAGCAGGGGAGGAAAGAGTTAAACCTCAAATCAGGAAGCAACTAGTTAAAGGGAAAAAAAAACACCACACCACAAACACATCTCCTAAATTTCCCATTGCAGCCCAAGGCTGATCCTATTTAAAAAAAAAAAAATAAAATAAAAAAGAGGAAAAACAGAGAAAGAGAAGCAATTTTGCTTATCCTTTTCTCACACACCTAGCAGCCACTTTTAAAAATTATTTATTTATTTACCTCCCCGTTTCAGAGCAAGGCCCTTATTTTCTCATTTAGTTCAACGGAGATTGTCCTCCTGGAATGACCTTTTTTTCCCTTTCTCTCCCTCCTCCTCTCCTTCTTCCTCCCCCCTCCTCCTCACTGCCTCCAGGCCATTGCCCTCGTGCCAGTAACTAGATAACACACTCTATCAGAGATTTTTTAAAAAATCATTGCAAAAGCACTAGGGCTGATAGTGGCATCAATCCTAGCCTGACACGGGCTCGGGTCAACCATTTATCTCTTCACATTGCCTGTGGTTACTGTGGAGGCCATCTTGGTTCTCTACATCTTAACAACCTTGCAGATGGTACCTCTCTCCGCTCTGATAGCATCCGCACCCCAAGACTAGCCTTGTGGTTTCTTTTTTATTAGATTATTATGGTGTCCTCCACTTGCTTTCTGTGAGGCTTGCAAATCTTGGTTGGTTTCCTTGCGTTCACTATCCCCTTCCAAGTAACACCGTGACCAAGATTACAGGTTAAGAAAATAGAGAACATGGAGATGCAAGGTTGGGCTTGCTGGGCTGCTGAAAGTGCATATTTATGAGAAATACACACACAGTATTTTAGAAGAGTTTCATCTAGTCCTATTCCTGAGATCCCATCCTACGCAACGTGGATTTTTTTTGGTTATTTGCGCTACCAAACCACTCAGGAGCCCTACTTCAAAGCCCAAGACACTGTAATGTCAGGTTCTCTCAGGATGCTCCCTAATAAGCTGTAGCCAAAGGAAACTATTCCCCAGCCACCGTGAGATGTGCTCGCTATGGCCAGATAAAGGGATCGGGGGGCCTCACAGGAATGAAATATCATATTTTACTATAACTCTCCCTCAAGTTGAGAAGAGGAGAGCTGTTTCATTAACCCCAATGAACAACATATCAAGCTAGAACCTGCTCTGTTTCTTCCCCTGTGAACTTTTTTGCACCAAAGTAAGGCCGGTGAAGAGGAAACGTTGCTCTGCATCACCCTTTAGCATCCACCTCCACAAAACAGTGACTCAGGGCAGGTGACCCTGCTTCCCTTGCACCAGGGGAGAGGAAGCACAAATCTAATGGCCCCATCTCTACTAGAACACGGTGCTGGGGCTCATTCATGGACTCCGACTCAGACCAGGACGGGTCCGTTCTTGCAGGCAACACATTTCATCCGTATGCTGCTTAACCACCCTGAAATTACTGTAGTGGTTTTTCTCACGGGCATGGCAGCAAAGACGAGCACTGGAGAAGGCAGGGAGAGGATTGTGTGCCCTCTCTGGCACTATTTGGTGCTCCAGGAAAGAAAGGATAATATAGAAAGAGGGTAGGTGGAGGTGGACAGCTAAAGGACACCAAAGGGATGTAGGAATGAGAGTATGCCAGGGCTCTGAAGACAAAGAAGTCTGAAAGCTGTTACCCCAACTTCACCTTTAGGCATTGGTACCCTACTGAAATTACTGGATTACTTTATTAAAGGTTGGACTTGATGATCTTGGTCTCTTCCAACCAGAATTATTCTACGATTATTATTTTTTTAAACAGAACATTCTTATAAACATATCTGACCATACGCTGGAAGACTGCTTACATCTACAAGCAGGGGCAAGCAACTTTGAGGCCTTCACCCTCAAAAGCACACCCATCAAATGCCCATGCAACACGACGATGGCACTAAGACACGAGTGAAAGAGCATCATACATGGAGAACACCAAGAGCCTGCTGGCCTTGCAAGGCAAGGCCTCCCATCACTTGTAACCCTCATAGATGGACAACAGTTGAGAGATTCAATATCACTCTTGCTCTAAGAATAAAGGAACAGCCCTTTACATCCAGAGTGCTCTGTGCTTCCAGAGAGCCTTTCATGCTCCCCAGAAAGTTGTCTAAGATTTACCACCTATATAAAGTACCAGATATCTCCAACGGGCAAAATTATCTCATCTCCTTCCTCACCTCCAAATATTGTGGTATCTGGAGAGATGGTAAATGGTGAAAATAAGGGCAAACAAGAAGGAAAGGGGTGATTCTAAGACTTGCAGAGGAATCCAAGGGATTTGGAGAGCTAGTCCTGATTACATTAAGAGGATGTTGAACAGCAAGGGTCTCTTAGATGACTCTGCATATCTCAGACACAGCCTCTGTGGGTTTTTTTTTCCTCTTTCTGTTTTGCTGAGAAGTGAGCAAAGCCGTTATCCCAGCATCAATCACCAAGCTAAGAATTCACAGATCCCCAGCACCCTAAGCTGCTTCTTAAAGCTCAAGACCTTCCCTTAATGCTCTATTTAAAAACAAATGAAAGGCAGCACAGCGTACTCAGGCAGAGCCGTAATCCAGGATGGCATTTTTATCTAGCAAGTTATTTTTTATTAGCCTTCTATTTCTTAATAGGGACCCCTCGAGGGTTGGGTTGTAGAGAATTCACTAGTATACCAGCTCAGCTTCCCTACGACTGACTTAATAAACGTGGCATCTGCCCTCCGATGAACATTATATCACCCATCTGGGCCGGCAGAGGAGGGGGAGTCGGAGCAGGGAAACACTGCTCAAGCAGCATGCTTGCATGATGATTAGGTCTGGTCCAGTGATCCGGAATAATAATCTGAAGGCTCACTAAGCATAATGGGTTCAGGGACATCCGAGCCTGGTCAGACCTTCCCATGAGCATCCTTTATGCGTGTTACTGGTGCATTGTACATGTCTCATCAGTGTCATGGTAGGTGACACCTCATTATGTTGCCACAGCGGAAGTGGGCAGGTAGTGAGGGTACATTAGAACTTTCTTTTCCCTTTTATTATTTAATTCGTATCTTCCCATTATCCAGTGTATCGTGAAACTGTGAACTAATGAAGTCCTGTGGGATATACAATCAGTGGTGGATTTTTTTTTTTTCCCTTTTTTTTCCCCCCTCCCCTTTCAGTTGGCTAAATTGTATTATATACTGATATAAAAATAACTCTGCAACTCTTCCTCAGACAATAATAGAGCAAGTTACAAACACTAATGATGCTGAATGCAACAGTGGGGCAGAGACCTGCTGCTTACTTCATGGGATCTAATTAAATAATATAGGGATAAATACTTCAAAGACAAAGTGAAGCAAGGGCTTAAATCAGTTTCTAAAGAAAATTATAAAAGCTATACTTCTGAGGGATGGTGGAACACAGATCAGACTCCAAGAAAAGTCCAAGTTGGTGAATTCAAATTTTGTGAAGTCTACCATGCAATTCACAGATCTCCAGCCATCAGCTTGAAGCTCCCAGAATATTTGGGGCGTCCTCTAACTCCAGAGCTAAGCCCAGCTCAGACTGTAACCTTGCAAGCAACAGCTTAGAACTGACCTGAAGGGACAAAACTTAAGTGAAGGATATTGTGTCATCTTCCAGAGATGTAACTGTTTCCCCTGGCTGAGGATCCTGCCCAAAAGGGGTTCAACTTGAAGAGAAAATTCAAGTGACTGACTCAAGGCAGCAGCACACACAACATGAATAGGACAGCCAGTATTTTCAAAAAAGAACTTTCTAATTTTTGATGATAGCTACAGCCCAATTTTCAAGCAAAGTTATGCTGAAATCAGAGGTGGAAGATCTCTCTTCCCTGCAGAATTAAGCTTGGCCATCTCATGCAGATCATCAAAAAACTAAGGCATCTATACTTAACCTCTTAATTTTCATTAAAATAGATCTTGAATTAGATCTAATCAATCTTTCTTTGAATTAAAGAAATGGGGAAAAAATGCACCTGTGAAGAGTTTGTACCTAGGTACAGCTTTCGTCTAGTACTTAGAGTTTCTGTATATCTAAGACAATAAAAATTTGAAGGACAATCACCTCATTAACTCACTGAGAAAGAACATTTATGGTGTTTGTTAGTATCTTCTGATCATTTTGGTGTCCTTGGCATACTTATCACTTACAATTCAAACAGACAGCAAGGAAAAACCGTGGTAATGCACATAATATATCGTGGATGTGACCAGAAGAAATAGAGGATTGGATCTGGCAGCTTGTTGTTATTTAAAACCCAACTCACATAGCCAAGGTCTGATTCCTGGATGAGTTACAATAGCCATTTAATGCAATTTTCAGTAAAGTTGACACACACATACGAGCTGAATTCACTGTCTGGATACTGTTCTACAGAGTAACAGAATCTCAGCATAGTAGCAGTTGGAAGGGACCTCTGGAGATCATCTAGCCCTACCCTCCTGCTAAAGCAGGGTCACCCAGAGCACTTTGCCAAGGATTACATCCAGGCAGGTTTGGAATCTCTCCAGAGGAGACTCCACAACGTCTCTGGGCAGCCTTTTCCAGGGCTCTGTCACCCTCACAAGAAAGGAGTTTCTCCTTATGCCAGGCAAGAGAAAAACGAACTATTTCCAGTGCAAGGCTCCTGATGGTCAAAGAAGGCAGATCAAGCTGATGGACATGCCTCTGCCCCTCGCTGTACACCAGGATCCTTATGCACAGATTTCTCTTCAATGTTGCCACGACCTGTCTGTGAGCTATCAGCAACAGGGCTGCTAAAAGTATCATAGAAATACAGGCCTGGAAGAGATCACCATCTCACTGGAGTCACTTGACTTGTCTCAAACACCCACCACTCCTCCCCAGGCATCTCTGAAATCTTCTGCCCAGCATTCTTCTTCCAGAGATTGCCGAAAAACCTTGTCATGTTCACAGTCTACATTTGCCTCATTTCCAACCTACCAAATCCCAACTAACCACATTAATCTCTTCCTTACTATTTTAAGAACTATGGGCAGGTCCTATTAGGTGTCTTCTAAAGTCTGAAGAAAACACTATTTCACCCTAAAGCTTGTGTCCCTTAGACTCAATTTCCTAGAATCAACATTTTAAGGGTTTTTTTTTATTTTCTGTAATGCTTCTTTTTACTTCCAATGCCATCTTGGAGATAATCCTGCTCCATCAGCATCTAATCATCTCTGCTCCGACCCTCCCACAAAGCCCAGCTCTGCTAAGACACTGCTGAATGTCTTAGCACTGGCAGAAGAGTAAGCAGAGAACAACATGCTGAGCAGTGCAGCTATGCTGAGAACAGTTATGGATCAGGCCTGTTTTTTCATGAAGTGCTTTGAGATCCTTTCGTGAGAGCGCAGTAGAAGTGCCAGATGTTATTATAAAGAGATGCAACCCCATTACTTGTACACAGAGCCGTGCTGCCTGCTAATAGCACCATTATCCTAAGGCACGTGGTGCTATTAATGCATTTCACTGCTTGGTGCTGAACCTGGGGACCATTATTTCCACTGGAAAGGTAAGGCCAGTTCCCATGACATGATTTAAACCTCTACAGTGAAGCATGCATATGCTGCACCAGGTCGTAAATCTTAACGGGATGCTGTCAGCGAGAAAGGGACCAAAATTGAAACCATTTATCTGAACTCCCCACCCATCCACTTCTGCTCACCCAGGCCAGTTTTGGGAAGAGGGATAAAATGATTCCAAACGTCCGCTGAGTTCATTAAGCAGCAGCAAATCCCAGATCTAAAAGTGCTGCTGGTTTAGTCCTGCTTTCCCTGAATGAATTCATTCATTCAGGACACTTATGACTTCCTCAGTTTTCACCACTCTGAGCAGAAAAACCGTAGCAGGGACAAACCTGGCTACTTCTGCTAATCTTGCTCCCACCTGGCTCAAAAGACAACTCATCATCATCTCATTACTGAGACTACAGGACTCAGGGCACAGTCAGGTTGTTCAGATCACTACATAGGTAGTAGCTTCCCTACACTGCAGCCCAGGCTTTGGGGTGTCAAAGATGCCCTTATCACATTTGGGAAGAAAAATATGAAGGAATGGAGTAGTTATCATTTGATCTGATACTTGCCTGAGCACTTCCTTTTGCTGGCCTTCTGCTGTTGCTAAATAGAAATTTTTTGGGCTTGGTTTTCTCTTTAGCTGTACACGTTTCTCATAGCATAACTAGTATTGAGTGGCAACTGAGCACTAACACAAAAAGCTACACGTGACATTCCTTCACAGACCAAGGACAGGCTTAACAGAATGCAGGAAAGCAACTGACTTTTAGGGTACTCAACTGCAATAGTAACACCCATGCAAGGGAGGTTTGCTGGGCAAATATTTAGACTATTAGTAAAAGGTCTAGAATTTGATGCTAGAAAAATACCAAAATTACTTCACCAGAATGCTGCAGCTGCTGCTGGGGTGAGGTCGTGGGGCAAAGAAAATGTCACTGCATACAGCAGAGCTAAAAAGTCCTGTGGTAGCTTTAGCATGGATTTTGAGCAAACAAACTTCAGTTTCCTGCTAAGAAGACTGTATGATAATTTGATTTAATAGATAAAAACCAGTATAAGTCAGGTGTGTAACTCTTCTCACATGCACCATCCTGTATGTGGAAGGTCTCCACCACTTCTCAGTAGCTGCTCATTTAGGAAAGGATGGTGACAAAGGTGTATTTGATGTTGACTAAATATCCAGCCCCTCTAAATTTCTTGTCACAGATGGCACAACTCAGTATTCAGCTCAACACCCCCAAAAGCTCTACAATACTGTGCGGATTCTAAAGGGACCTTTTAGGTTTGCAATGAATGCTTTTACATACAGAGCTTTAAAATTATGTCAGTTCAGAGTCATAATTCATCATGAACTCTTTGCGTATGTCTGTTTTCTTGCTGTACCCATGCACAGCACTGGGATGACTGTCCCATTCTACATCAGATACCAAAGAGGAGCAAAAGCCAAACATAACCAGAGCTGCACAAATGCTGAATGCTAAGTCTCTGCCAGAGAGCTGAAATTCTATCTTGTGGCTAAGATTCCTGCCCAGTTAACAGAAAATAACACTTTTAGAATAGACTTTGAATTTATATAAAATACTAGAGTGTTAAAACAGATATACATTGTCCAGAAAACAAGGTAAAGCTCATTTATGTCTCCTGAAATACATGATTAACCATAGTTAACCATTAATTCAGCTGCACCACATTAGAACAGCTATTCAAAGTTGGAAAGCATTTAAAATTATATATTGCTGCTGCTCAGCCTAAATTGTTTTTTTTTTTTTTTGTCCCCTTTAAATGTACACAATATTACAAATTTAATTTTAAGCTGTTTGAATCAGTCTGTAAAAAAGATTTGATTATACCTGAGTGTTCTGGCCCCAGTTTTTCCATATCTCAGTAATCTTGGCGGTAATTGGCTGATTAGCTCTCTCACACTCCATCTCTGCCTCAGTTTCCATGGTAATGTTACAGGAGCTATTATAGATGAGAACTTCATCTCTTTCCACTTTAGGGCTGAAACGAGAAGGGAGGTTAAATGGGGTGTCATCAATCTTAATGAAATGCAATTATTTTTACTCTTATTAATCATTGCAAGCCATTAGCTTGTGGCAACTCCTGGCCACCATTTGTCAAACTTTGCAAATTTCTGTAATTTTGTTTCCATTCTTTTATTGTTTATTTGTTTTTTCCTCCCTTTATCTACACACGCTCAGGATGAAAATACATGCAGTAAATATCTCTCAGTGATGCCTTTCTGCTTCCCCAAACTATTACAAACAGTAGCAAATGCCATCCTAGGACCAAGGCAGGAAGATATGTGCAGACAACAGCAAGGGAAGCAGCAGTGTTAGGATCAAAGATGGACTCCTACATGGAGTAGGGTTTATTCATGTCTGCCCCCTCCCCATCTTACTCACACTTAGCAATAGGGAATGAATAACTTGCAACTTCCCTAGGGCAAGTGGAGAAATTGGAAAAACCACACAACTGGCTAACTGGTCCCTAATTCCAACTGTGAAAAAATGAGCTCATTTAGGGGTTCCAATTCCTGCTAGCCAGCTGATTGCAATGATGCTTTGTTGCTAGCATTGGAACATTAACTTAGTAAATTAATTAAACTTACTTAACAGCCCAGACTAAGCAGATTCGATATATGTGCCAGTTATACTAACAGACATTTGCTCTGAAGCCTCCCCTTGTGTAGGGGCAAAGAAGTAATAGCAAAGGTGGTTGGGAAGAAATATTTTTTCCCTTGGTCTCGCTGCTGACAGCTGCTGGCTTGAGTAGCATTTTGTTATGGGGAGCTCCAACATCCCTCAAAATGAGGGGAAAACTTCCAAATGTAATTCTACAGTCTTTGGATCAGGGCAGGATAATCCAATGCTACTTTTCATATTCAATCCCCAGCTGTAAGAAATCAGGCAAGGAAGGAAAGAGACCAGCATGGGTGAGTCGAGACCTGCTGGTCAAAATAAAAGGCAAAATGGAACTGCACAAACAGTGGAAGCACGGACAGATATCCTGGGACAAGTATAGGGACGTTGCCTGGCTGTGTAGGGGCGAGATCAGGAAGGCCAAGGAGCTGAACTTGGCAAGGGATGCAAAGAAAAGCAAAAAGGGCTTCTACAGATACATCAACCAGAAAAGGAATGTCAAAGAAAGCTTCCCACTGCCCCACAATGAGCAGCAGTGGTGAGCTGGAAACAACAGAGGAGAAGTCTGAGGTCCTCAATTACTTTTTTGCCTCAGTTTTCACTGACAATCTCTCTCTGCACAGCTCTCAAGTTGATGGCCCATGAGACAGGGACCAGGGAGACAAAATCCCTCTCATCGTAAGTAAGGACAAGGTTCATGACTATCTGAGGAACCTCAAAACACACAAGTCCATGGGATCTGATGAGATGCATCCCAGAGTACTGATGGAATTGGCTGATGTGGTTGCCAGGCCACTCTTCATATTTGAGAATTCCTGGCAGTCAGGTGAAGTCCCTGGTGACTAGAAGAAAGGAAACATCACACCCGTTTTTAAAAAGGGGAGGAAGAAAGACTCTGGAAACTACCGATGTGTCAGCCTCACCTCTGTGCCTGGCAAGATCATGGAACAGATCCTCTTAGAAGCTCTGGTGAGGTACATGGAGGACAGGGAAGTGATTCAAGAGCGTCAGCATGGCTTTACTACAGGCAAGCCCTGCCTGACCAACCTAGTGGCTTTCTACAATGCAGTGACTGCATCAGGGGACAAGGGAAGAGCTATGGATGTCATCTATCTGGACTTCTCCAAGGCCTTTGACACGGTCCCCCACAACATCCTTCTGTCGACGTTGGAGAAATATGGGTTCGATAGGTGGACTGTTCAGTGGATAAGAAATTGGCTGAATGGTCGCATCCAGAGAGAAGTGGTCAATGGCTCTACGTCCAGAAGGATAAAGGTGACAAGTGGTGTCCCTCAGGGGTCCATAATGGGACCAGTGTTGTTTAGTATCTTCATTAATGATATTGACAGTGGCACTGAGAGCACCCTCAGCAAGTTTGCTGATGACACCAAGCTGGGGGGTGCAGTCAATATGCCAGAGGGACGGGATGCCATCCAGAGGGACCTGGACAGACTGGAAAGGTAGGCCCAAATGAACTCTATGAGGTTCAACAAGACCAAGTGCAAGGTCCTGCACCTGGGCCAGGGCAACCAGCATTATCAATACAGGCTGGGAGAGGACATGCTAGAGAGCAGCCCTGTGAAAAAAGACTTAGAGGTACTAGTGGATGAAAAACTGGACATGAGCCACCAATGCACACTCGCAACCCAGTCAGACTCGCAGAAGGTCAATAGCATCTTGGGCTGCATCAAGAGAACTGTGGCCAGCAGATGGAGAGAGGTGATTCTGCCCCTCCACTCTGCCCTGGTGAGACCTCACCTGGAGTACTGCGTCTAGGTCTGGAGCCCCCAGCACAAGAAGGATGTGGACCTGTTGGAGCATGTCCAGAGGAGAGCCATGAAAATGATTAGGGGGCTGGAGCACCTCTCCTATGAAGACAGGGTGAGAGAGTTGGGGCTGTTCAGCCTGGAGAAGAGAAGACTCTGGAGGGACCTTACAGCAAGGTTTTTTGCCCCTCTTCAGGGGTAAAGTGTTAAAGGCATCAGTCACATCAGAAACTACAAAGAAAAAAAAAGCCTTCTGCAGGTAGCTGAACCTTTTTAGCAGTCAATTTTTATTTCTATATTTAAATGAACCTTTCCCTCTGCCGTATCAATAATCAAAAGCCAGCCATAGGGAACTACACTTGCCTTTGATAGCAACACTTTGAGAGCTGCTCTTGTCCTGCACAATAATTCAATGGACTGGGCTATCTTTCAAGACTGCTTAGTACTTCTTTTTAACGCTAGAAGAAAAAGCTGCGTCTTTTAAATAACCAGTTTTAAAGGCAGAAGAGGGTCGTCGTCAGCTAGATGAAGGGCATGGGCACAATTTGCCAGGCGCTGAAGTCAATGGAAGGACCTTTGAGTGGTTTTTCATACCTTTTCTACCAAAAGTTAAGAAGCTTTCCTTGTAGGCAAAGAGCCAATTCCTCCCTGTGCATCCTGAAACCTTGGTGCTGGAAAACTGGTAACAAATTGCAGTGGTTAAAGGAAATGCAAGAAAAGAAGAGGTGACTTATTAAAGGGGATTCAGGGGTGTATCTTGATACCAGTGTTGTTAATGGCAAGATTCGCACCTCTTCTAAGGAACATGCATTTGCCATTACGTGTTCATAAAGTATAGGCTATAGTATGGACTAGATTAGGAGAAACTTTCTTCAAGACTTGTAAAACTAGTAGAAAAATAATGGAAGAGATTTAATGTACGGTTGAGCCAGGAATTATTTCAGTAGTTTTGTCTCCATCCTGGGACAAATATCTTAACTCTTGAACATTTGCACAGAACTCAAATCCACACATTTTTTATTATTATCTATTGTTATTCATTAGAGCAGTCATTGTGTAGTATTTCAGGGATTCCCCAAACAGTTCATTTCTACTTTGAACATTTTCCAATGCTTTGTAAAAATTCCATTAATATTTTGAAATTAAAAATTTTCCTGAATTTAAATTTAATAATTATTTTCTAAAGTTCTGCTATAGGTAATTTGGATGACTTTAGACTCTGTCTTCTTCTACTTCTCCCCAGATTTTTCGGATCAGGAAACCCACCTGAAACCAAACAATCTTCTTTACCACTTCTCCCCTTCAGCAAGAACCAGTTTAGAAACAGATTCACCAGAAAAAATCATCAGTACTTTGGGAGATTCCTCAGCAGCCCAAGTTTTAATTGCTAACTACTACACAAGCATGAGCCCAATAGGGGGAAAAGTTAATGACAACAACAAAGCGGTTGAAGAAGTTGGAAGGATGGGAAAACAGTAGGTAAGAAAATGTTTATTAATTTGGTTCAGAAATATCTTCCGCATACGATTCCAGGAAGAAATGGTAAATGTTGTCTCTGGGACATTTACAATTAAATTGGACAATAAGGAAGCAGTCAGCAAATGGACTTACATGAGTATTCTCTCCACAATAACAGCCCAAACCAAGAAAAGGAGCAAGAAGAAAAACAATTGCAGGAACAGATTCATTGCAGATGCGTTTTTAATCAGTAAAGAGCTGAGCACAATTCTGGTACCCAGGGAATGGGAAGCCAAAAACTAAGCAACAGATATTGGGGTACCCTGTTTCTCTCAAGTTTGTAGGTTACTTGGTTTGTTGTTACACTGATGTGAGCAAAAGGAAAGCAAAGTTCAGCTAGGCGAGGCAAGTCTCCTGAGTTTCTTGCGTTGCAATAAGTCACTCTGGGTGCAATAGATCTGATTGCATTAATTTCAGGATTTTTTTTTTTTTCTCACCCTCTAAGTCTCCCTACTCTTATCTCCCCCAACAAGACTGTCCTCATCTCCTAGGGTGTTATAGGACATTATGGATGTACGATGTGGCTTTGGACACATCAGTTGGCCAGCTGTATGTATCTGCTGTCTGGCCTGCAGCTTGCTGGCAAACAACAGATTAGGGCAGAATTCTGCCCTCCCCTCCCTCAAGAGGAAAATAATTTCTTTCTACCTAACAGATTTTTCTCAAAACTGACAAGAATTTCATAATTTTTGAGTTGTCTATCCCTTGTGAAACCCCAGGTCAAACTAATCAGAGCTCAAAATCTGGTGAGGGGGAAATGACAGACTGACAGGCAGATAATGTAACTGTGTAAATATTAAAAAAACCAACCCCTTCCCCCACCCCAAAACCAAAAAAATTCCCCACAATTTCTATTATATTTTGTTAAAAAAAATTGTGCAACTCGTGCCTTGCTGTCTTTGTTCAGTAAAGGCCAGTTGGTTTTTTTCCCTCAACACAAGGCATCCAGAACTCTCTTTAGTGACTCCCAACTCCAGCTTTGACACAAGGACCAGGTAAAGATAAGGACTACAGATCTACAACTCCACAGAAATACCTGGGCTGTAACATCATGCACCAGCCAGGAACAGGCTCACCCTGTACAGCAAATCATGGGCAACACATTGCAGTGGCATTCTAATTCTCTATTTGGTTAGTGTCTTATAGAAAGTTTCGTTCATCTGTTTATCCCTTAATTCAGACCCCCCTCTTACTCCTAGAAGGAAATACTCTGCAGGTATAAATCCCCACTGCTCAGTTAAAGGCAACGGTATCCATTTATACTCCTGGGCAGCTTGGCCTTGGATCTGTAAAGCCTGAGCCTTGAGTAAGGGCCTAAGCACCCTTGCTGAGTAAATATTGCACAGCCTGCTGAATTTTCTCTGCAACTTTTTACTCCTGACACTGCTTGGAGAGAGGAAGAGGGGGGGAAAAAAAAGGAAGAGAAAAAAAAAATAAAAGACTTCTGCTTTTCATAATGCCTAATCTTTTTCCCCACCGGCATCCACCAGATGTTGCTTTGGATCAGAAGATAAATATTAAAACCTAAGAAGGAACAAAGCAGGCTGTTTACGAGATGGATTTTCTGATGTCTCTCAAACACTTTAAAAAGATGGAAGGGAAGGAGGTGGCACTAGAGATGCTTTGATAGACACAAGGAATGAATTCCACAACCCAGCAGAGCTCTCTAGTGGTCTCAAGGCTAAATTGCTCTATTGGCATCAACCTAAGAATTGAAAATTTGCTTCTTCAGCCCATTATTTGTCAGGGGCCAATCCTGCGAAAGGTGGAACCTTCTGGAGAATGTTACTCATGGACTGGCCTACTCAGCTGCTGGAGAGACACAGCACTAACCTGGCAAAGAGTCCTGCAAAGTGCCTCTGGGGTGGGTTGATGTCCTTCCAGCGCCACTGAGGTGGGCTGTCCTCACAGACATACAGGTAAGACACAGATTTCCTCTGGCGATAGGAACCCACTGTGACTTGGACATCACATTTAATGAAGGTAGCTCTTTCTTCTCGGCAATCAACAGAAGAATGTGTCAGGCCACAGAGAACGGCCAAAGAAGCTGTAAAGACAAGAGAAGAAAAAAATATAACCCCAAACAGCCTACACACCACTGATATTAAGCATATTTTAGGCTACTGTCAGTTGTCATTGTGGATTCATGATGGCACGGCCCAACCTCCCTTTTGGTGCATTCTTTTTGCGGATAAATAGGTCCCCATGCAACTCATTCAGTCCCTTTTGCTTTGTGTGAGCAAGCATGCAACCTCCTTTGTGCGCTGAGCATCAGGATGGTCTTTGGGATCCGACGGCTCTGTCCAGGAGGAGGTGACATAAGTGATTAAATAAAAGCATAAACATTTCTTCTGAGGAAGACAGGCCATGATTTACAGAGCAGGCACAAGACACAACTCTTTTCCCGGGGAGACATGATAAATTAACACCTATCACAACTTTGAAAGCTAGAAACAAGTTTTGTGAAAGCACGGCCACAGCTTGGAGGGCTTCTGGGGAACTTGTGTGAACTGGTATCTCTCACCTTGCTTTGTACCTGAGTGTGGCTAAAGACTTAGTCCAAGTTTGACTGAATGGATGTGGTAGGAAGTGTAATGGGAGCAGCTGCTTTGCTTTGAGGTGTATTTAGGGAACAAGTGATGTGAACAGAAATTTCTTATTCTAAACCCAGACAAAAACACTGAAAAAAAAGAAGTATTATGAATGGTCACTGAAGTTCAGATCAGTTGAAATGTTTGGTTTTAATAATTTAAAAAAGGAATCCTTTAAGCATTAAACCATGCCAGAGATCAAAACTGTTTACCTCAAAGCTCTGAACATGTAAATATTTTTGGAGAATTTCCACCGATCCTGAACTAGTCAGAGTTGTAATGAAGTCCTGAAGAGGGCTGTGGACAGTATTACCATCTGCCCTGTAAGATCCAAGAGCGTTCCTCAAGCATCAGAAATGCAATTTATGGGAATGTATCAAGAAAGGATTTTGTTTGCTTGCTTTTTTAAGTTCTGGTTTGTTCAAAAGGTATTTTCTTTGCTGTGAAAGTGTCATTGCCAACTAATGTCTTAGCTCCTAAGCAATTATGAAAATGGGGTTGGAAATGGTAAAAATATGAAAATGACATATTTCCTATGTTAAAAGATTTAGTGCTTTTTGCTAAAAATTATTATTTCATACGGGATGTTTCTGAAAAGTTTATAACTTTTTAATGTTTAAGGTGTTTTTTTACATATCAAAATGTAGCATTTCATCTGCTCTCAACTTCAGAGAGAGACTTCACAATTTTTCTGGGTTTTTCTTTTCTGGAAAAGAAAAAAGTTATTCACATCTTCACAAGTTTTGCAATAAGCTTAATCTCTTCCCTTTCCCAAATCCAGTGACAATTCTCTAGCTCAGCATCCTTTCAAACACAGTCAAACTCAATCCCTGCTTCAAAGACCTACACATAAACATGAGAGAGACAAGTAATAGACAAAGAAGCCTAAAGGAATGATGGCACCATACCTACATTTTGCTTTTATTGTCCAGAAATTATGTCTAGAGCCACCTCAGGCGTTCTATAGTTCCCTCAGAAGCCTTGTGTCTTCCCTGAGGCCAGGTTGCCATTCCAAGGACATTTTAAGTGACACTAGATATCTGTTTTTTGGCAAATAAATACCATCCAAGAGGACTAAATACTACAGTTGTCTTTGCAACAACTTGCAGCAAAATTACAGAAATTCCTCTAGAAGAGATGGCATGTGTGCTTTTCTTTTTTGGCCAGTGACAGGCTGAGAACTTCTCAAAACTAGCAAAGATGAAGGACATTCAAGCAGCGATGGCACGGCCCTTTCCTTCCTCCACACACCCACAACTTTCTTGTGGACAGAAGAATTTGTTCCCCTTTTGTCATAGGGTATAACAGCTCCTTCCGTGTTACTATTCTACCCTACTAGTGACGCAAAAGGCTGTGATAAGCTCAGATCTGGTAGCCAACTAGATCGATACTGGGGAAGGGGAATATTTTCAGTTGGAAGGGACTTACCATGATCACAGAATCACAGAATGCTAGGGATTGGAAGGAACCTTGAAAGATCATCTAGTTCAATCCCCCTCCCAGAGCAAGATCTCCTAGATCAGGTCACATGGGAACTTATCCAGGTGGGTTTTGAATGTCTCCGGACGGAGGAGGCTCCACAACCTCTGCGGGCAGCTTGTGAAGAAGTTTTTTCTCATATTTATGTGGAACCTCCTATGTTCCAGCTTGCACCCGTTGCCCCTTGTCCTATCATTTGGTGTCACTGAGAAGAGCCTGGCTCCATCCTCCTGACACTCACCCTTTACATGTTCATAAACATTAATGAGGTCACTCCTCAGTCTCCTCCAAGCTAAAGAGACCCAACTCCCTCAGCCTTTCCTCATAAGGCAGATGTTCCACTCCAGTAATCATCTTTATGGCTCTGTGCTGGGATCTCTCAAGCAGTTCCCTGCCCTGAGGGACCCTGAGGGGCCCAGAGCTGGACACAATATTACAGATGTGGTCTCACCAGAGCAGAGTAGAGCAGCAGAACCACCTCCCTTGACCTGCTGGCCACACTTCCTTTGATGCAGCCGTATAGTTGGTCGTCTGGGCTGCAAGCACAGATTGCACATTACCAGCTCACATTTGGTTTTCCATACATTAATTAGGTGTACAAAGTAGCTTGCATGCTTTCTATGGATATTCTCCAACAATTTCTCTGCTGGATGGGGTAAGACTTTTATTCCTTTCCTTTTCCTCCAGAAGCCAAGTTAAGCCTACCTTCCCCAAAATTCACCCTGAAGTCTTAGAAAGGGCTTGAACTGCTGGAAAGCACTAGTCCAGACCCATGACGGTAGGCGTCCCTGTCCACCTCTGGGCCAAGATCTGCATTTCCAACGCTTGGTTTCCACATATCAGACTTATTATTGCAGTTGAAAGGCTTCACGATGAGGGTGCCAGCCCCACAGTGGAAGGGCTTCTTTACTAACCTATATAAAAGCCCTTGTATGGTGTCCCTGTTTCTCCCTTTCCTAACATCCTGGATGGTACCACAACCAGGCTTCTATTTGACAAGTCTCCCAAGTGAACCCAAGAGCTTTGTTGTGCAGGGGTGTCCTGTTTTGTTATGGTTGCGGTATGCCTTGCTGGTTGACTTCCTGGTGGTGCCTGGTACATGAAACTGCTGCAGTAATTCAAATGATAAATTCTGAAGACAAAATCTGGTGCATCTTTGCATCACTTCCATTTCTACTGGATCTGTATCTCCATCTTCACCACTCTTGGCTACCTCTCACAAACGCCAGGTTGCAGCCTGCGTAGTTTGCCCGTACTCACTACTTCTAAAAGGTCCTTCACCTTCACATTTATTTCACACTCAAAACTGCACAGATATCGCAGGACATTTTGGGGATACTTTTTTGAAATAAAACGTATCTAAAAAAAATTCCATTTTATCAAGTCTGAATTTCAACTACTTGTCATTTCCTGCAGATAAACCTAAGCATGTTCTACATTATTTGCCACACAAAGTTTTCTGGCAAAGGGAGAGAGAGTGGCTGCCTATGAAACAGAGATTTTTTTTTTTCCCCAGAGAATTTTCTCAGCAAATCATTTCAAATCAGTCATTATATCAAGTTATGCTGGGGTATGACTTCAAGTAACATCAGGAATGAAATATTTCAGTGTCTTAGATCAGGTCTATTGAGGGAAAAGCAGTTTCACCTCTCTTGTACACAGCCTTTGCTCTCCCAGCTCCCTCAAAGGAGTGTACACTCAGTAGTTACCAGGTCCAAGCCCTTGTATTTATCAGGTCAACTCAGAGTAAAATGTGAGTTCTATAGAAATGCCATTCTCAAAATACAGGATTGAAAATATTTCACATGTGCATTAACATTATAGAGTCATAGAATGGTTGGGGTTGGAAAGGACCTCTAGAGATCATCTAGTCCAACCCCTCTGCCAGAGCGGGTTGCACAGGATCATGTCCAGGTTGGTTTTGAAAGTCTCCAGAGAAGGAGACTCCCCAGCCTCTCTGGGCAGCCTGTTCCAGGGCTCTGTCACCCTCACAGCAAAGAAGCTTTTCCTGATGTTGAG
>JAVSBS010023592.1:0-48052 GCA_033124195.1 Coracias cyanogaster | reverse complement strand
TGGGGGTGGTGTCCAGCCACGTTGTCTCTAGCAGCTTCCAGAGACCTGTTTCCCACATCTTGTGTGCAGTGCCCTTGCAGACAAAGAGTTACTTGCTAAGATGCAGCTCTGCCTAATTAAGAGTAACAGCATCTTTCCCTGCAGAGAGATTTGTTTTTTGAGAATTTATCACTTGGGAGCATGACCCTGAAATAACTGCCTGGGCTGGACTTGGGACTCTGTGCATTAACCCTTTGCTTCAGCTTGGCCTCCGGGACCCTGCCTCCTTTTGCCCCCAGCTGAGTCCTGTGCTGTGCTGTGATCCAGCCGACTGCCAGCAGGGAGCCACAGCCAGGATGTCTCAGATTGGCTTTCAGGTTGGAGCAAAAATGAGGTGAAGCCTCCATGTGTCTCATGGTTTTGACCCCAAACAATACACTGAAGGCATAAATTAGGAGTTGGCCCAGGCTCACTTGAAGCTCAGCCCAGGTTTGCTTGAAACTCAGCCTAATTTCTCCTGAAAGCAAAGCGGAGTGGGAGAGGAGTGCTGGGTCAGGGAGGGGGTGCTCAGCAGGTCACAGCGGCCTCAGAAGCTGTAGTTTATCAGCTCACAGCGATTGTCAGCCCACAGAAGCAGGACTGCCTATATTTCCAGTTCCTTGACTATATAGACCTATGCAGATGAAGGGCAAAGATGCCCTTGACAGGTTGGAGCAAACTGGGGGTCAACAGCAGTGAGGATCTTGGCTGCCCATGGGTCTGAATGCAGTTAGGCACCTAAATATCCTCCCTGATCACACCCTTCCTCAGGAAAAGATCTTTTTTTTCCTCCTATTGCTGCCTTTCCATGCAGGTGCCTCATGTCTTTGGCCGGTGCCTGCACTAGCTCCTTTCATTTTTGTGCTCCTTGAGGCAATTCTCATCCTCAGCAGTGCTGCAGAGAGGCAGGGAGCTGTGTGGACCCTCACTTCCCAGAAATGGAGATAAAAAATGATGGGAAAAAATGAGGAGCTTGCTGCTCTCATAGTTAGCAGCTGGACCCTTAAATGGGCTATAATTTGGAGGGTCAGTCTGTATTTCCATCATCAGAATAAGCAGCCAAGCTGGAGAAAACCTTGCAGGCTGAAAAATCAACAAGGGCTGGTAAATCTTCTTCTCTTGAAAGGCTCAACCCTTGGACTCCTATTGGGCTGGGGATTTCAACCGGAGGTAGAAGGAAATGTATGGGTGGGAAGGCACCTGAAGAAATGGAGGAGCTCAGCTCGTACTGCTTAAGTGCAGGGAACAGGCACAGGGTGCTGTGTGAAGGGTCCTAGTGGGATTAGAAGCTGCTGGACTCCTGGGACACAGGAGTCCAACGGTGTCTTTTGGCAGCTCTTGCCCCAGTAAAGCCCCTTCAAATTCCAGGTGAGCTGTTTCCATGGCCTGCTTTCTGCAGTAATTTTTGGTTTTACTGCCTTAGGGAGAGGGTTCCCGCGAACAAGTGAAATGCAGGCAGGGGTGATAAAAGGTGCAAATTGAACTGGCCTCATGCAGTCCCTGGGAAGCAGCAGTGGATGAAGAGACTTCCCACTCCTTTACAGCTCTCTCCTCTTTGTAGTAAATTGGGCTTGAGGTGTTACTGCAAGGAAAACAATATTTTTTTGATGGCTCCATTACAGTTGTGACTGTCCCCTGTGGAGAGCCCTATGGACTCGTGTTTTCTGTTCATTACACCTCACTTCACTAGGACCTGGCTTCCTGCTGGCAGCCTCATATCCTCCATGTTTGTTTTCTTTTATTTCCCTAAAAAAATAGGAAGGTAATTATTTTTTTTTTTCTTGCACCCTTGCTTATCTACCAAATGGCACCTTCCTTACCAATGGGGAGGTGCAAAGGTGGAGTAGGCAGCAAGGCACCCTTGAAATCTCACCCTGGTCCCTATGGACTACTTACATCTGGCCTTTCTCTTTTTCTGCAGGAAGACTTTTGGAAAGGAGGAAAGGAGAGGACCCTCTACCTGTCCCTGCCCAGGAGACCCAGGGTTTGATGCCGCCTCACATCTCTGGCAGGAACCATAGTCCTGATGGGACATCTCTCCCCACTTGTCTTTGGCTTCTCTTCAGCTTGGGGTCCTAGCAGATGCTTTGCAGCCTTTCCACAAATGTTTGGGAAGAGGAGCCAAAGTTAGGCTCTTCTGGCAGCATTTCCACAACAAATCCCTGGCTCCCAAGGAAGATGGTCATTATTAACCCAAGCTGAGTCCATGGGGGGGGTCCCCAGGCTGGTGCCAGGGGCTGCTGCTGGGGGCTTGCTTCCAGCTGGTGGTGTAAACTGGGGAGGAGATAAAGGCAGTGTC
Organism: Coracias cyanogaster; assembly: GCA_033124195.1. Taxonomy (NCBI): domain Eukaryota; kingdom Metazoa; phylum Chordata; class Aves; order Coraciiformes; family Coraciidae; genus Coracias; species Coracias cyanogaster. The sequence goes on along the minus strand of JAVSBS010023592.1, from coordinate 45,735 downwards.
TCTCCCCATCCTTGCCAGCTCTGGTTGCCCACAAAGTGCTGCAATTCTGGCTGTTCTGACAACTAGACAGAGTAGCAGGAGTTTCCCTCCCTTCAGGGCTATCCACTTTCCATTTAGCGGGATTAAGGTCTGACCATCCATCCCTGCTCGCTGTTCATCTGGCCTTCCCCGATTTGGCAGTGCTCCTTGCTACTCATTTCTCCACCTTGAAGGTCCATGCTCCACCCTGATGGGGGGCTCCTGGTTTTGGAGACAAGAACGTCCTTACCAAGCTGTGTCCAAGCTGTGAGGCTAACATTAGACAGCAAGGAGGTGACTCAGCCCTTTCAGTACATGTTTCCATGTTCCCAGCTGCTGTAGGAAATAAACAGTCAGTGGTTAACATCAATAGTAAGACACATATAGAAGAAAATATTGTCCTAACAACATTAGATCTATGGTTTAAATTGGTCAATGGCAGGAAATTTGGAATTAAGGATGGACGCTTGTCTCATGTGTCTCCATTTGCCTTGGGAAATTAAACTAATTCAGGCACAAAGTGAATGAAATGGCACTGGAAATGCCATATTACTGCATTTCCTGGCTTTTATGGCAGGGAATGAAGAAGAAAGAATAAATGAGGTCTTTCGTGTCCTTCAGTTCAAAGTGATGGCAACAAAATCCATCCAGGTCTCTGGAGTCAACAAAGACGGAGACCAGTTTTACTCAGTTTTATCCTTGTGTTTTGTAGCCAAGGCACTGGAGAGGTTCTTCCTTTGGGGGCAATTATTTTTGTTCTTCAGTTGAGTGGTTTATTGGGCTTTTTTTGGTTCAGCTCCACTGGGACTAGTTGGATGTCAGAGAATAGGTTCAGTCCAAAAAAGCTTCACATGTACTGAGGTACAGGGACTTCTGAAGGTTAGAAGTACTTCCAGGTCAAAAATCAAAGCAAAGCTGTTGGAAGTCCATCACTTGCAGCCACTGTCTGTGCAGAAGGTCTGAAACTTTTGCACTGTGACAATAGGTATGTAACTCATATCTGTTCCTACAAAGTCACCTCCTGTTGCTCTTGTGGATGGCAAGGAGTATTTGTTCAATGATCAGCTTCACAGATGTCAGTGGGACTGTTGTGGAACATGAACTGCAGGATAAGGGCCAAGAAAGTCAACTGAATGACTGAAAGATTTTGCAGCCTTTAACCACTGGGAGTCTGTTAGGTATTTCTGGAGGAAGGTGCTGGTCCAGAGCTGTTAAGCAATCCTGTTGACAAAAAGGTGACTTCTGTAGACTGGTAATGGTGTATTTGTCTTTGGTTCAACAGCTGACCTGGGAGACTTCTATGAACAGCCTGGTTTGGGGTGTGCTTAAGGTTGGTTCCCAAGACTCAAGAGAGGGAATTACCAGGTTTGATAAGGATGTTGGCTGGGTCCTGGGTCAGGGATGCTGCTTCCTCCTTCCATGTCTCAGCATGGAAGAGGGCTTTAAAAGACTGAAACAAAGATAGACACAAATATTAGAGAAGTCCTTGGGCTGGAAATGTGGTGGGTGTGTTACATTGTTTGTTGCTTATCCTCTTTTTTTTTTTTTTTTAAGACAACAGTCTGTGGACATTTGGAGATTATTCTGTTAGCTGACCAAACAAAAGACATTAATATTGGGCTGGTTTGTTCCTCCACCCATCTTGGAGTTCATTACTGCCCTATCAGTAACTGAAATAACATGGGGACCAGTTGCACGTGGCACTGCTTCCTTTGTCCCTATTTCCCCAGAGCAGCGGGTTTGTCTATGGAGACCACCATGCACACACATGAATGGCACACGTGAGTAGAGGCAAAGAGGAGCCACACTTCTCAAAAACAGGTTTTCTTCTAAGTGTAGTCACACCAGGATCCCAAAACACATAATTCCTCTTATAAGAATCAAGAAGGGCTGAGGGATGCTAATTTTATGTATGTCTGTATTTAAATGTAGGCACATGTACTTATACACACATATGTCTGTAGGAAAGGTCTGAGCTTGGCCTTGTCTGACTTTTGGGCACAATGTTGGTTGAGTTATCAGAGTCTGCTACAGTCCTGAAAACAACCTTTCTGTGACTTGCTGTCCGTCCTTCCTTCCTTCCTGCCAGGGTCAATTAGAGGAGCTGGAGGAGCTGCACTTGAGGCTCCTCTGTTCTGCCACCATACGTTGGAGGTAACAGTCTGAACAGGAGCAGATGATGGAAGAGTAGCTGTATATCTTCAGATGCCAGGAAGGACAAAAGCAAACCTCCCTCCACCAGGAAGCAGCTGATTTCCCTGCAATTGCTACGGAGACACTAGCATGTCTCTAATATCCCTCTGCATGTCCCACAGGTGTTAAACCCACGACTGAGTTTCAGTGGTATTTGCTGGCAGGGAACACTCTGCCTTTGTGTGGGGTGCCAGATAGGATGTGACATTTTAGACTGTGGGTGTCTGGTGACAACTCTAGGCAGCTCATGGAGACATCCATCTCCCTCTGTAATGAGTTGAGAGCAAGTGAGCTCCTACTTTAGCTGAATCACTCAACAGTCCCCCAGAAACCTAAGGAGATCCCCAATATGTGAATAATGCATGGTTTCTAATGCGTAACACCAACTTCTCTCCGTGCTGACCCTACCTGCAGCTGAGCAGGGTTGTGGTCAAGAAGGTGGAGAGGCCCTGGAGAGCAAAGCCAGTGTGCTGGCAGGCCAAGCAGGCATGTTAAACTCCCCTCCAGTGCCAAGGGCTGAGGAATGCTTCCTGCACCGTTCACCAGAGTGAAGATTTTGGTATGTGACTTGCAAAGGTCTAGGAATTTGGCTGCCCCTGGGCCACAGTGTCTGAAGTGTGGGTCCAAACAATTGGTGTGCATGCACGCTGTGGCCACTTGGAGAATGCTGCCAATGCAACCAAATTCCTTCCTCCTACTTGAACACAAACACACCGCTAATTTCACTGGCAGTTGAATGTGCATATCTGAGGGCAAAACTTGTCCAGAAGCCTTTGGGTAGAAGTTTTAGTGTAACCACCCAGAGAAAAAAAAAAAGATGGAGAATTGCAAGTGGTAGAGAAAGAAGAGGAGGGGGGAATAGAAATCAAACGATTGAAAAGCTTTCCACTAACACAGCTCTTTTGAGTTCTTTAAACAGCACAATGGCTATTGATGGATAAATAATAAAACAGGACAGTGTATCCTCTTGCATTTATTTTGGTCCCAATGGGCAGCCCCTGGTATTTTTCTCAGAAGAAACTCTTGAGTAAACACGTTGTCCAACGTGGAAAGACACATAGCATGTCATAAAAATAATTTGTAATACATTCTGGGAGACACACCAATGCTGTCAGGGCTGGGGAGCTGCTTAGCTTCACTCTGATTTACAGATAAATAGAGTGTGTCTGGGGCTCCCGGTTGCCGACTGTGAGAGCGAGCTCCAGATTATGTGCTGTGTTTAACTCCATGGGATTAATTGGGACCACCTGGAAGGGTGGCAGGAAGAGTCAACCTTCCTGATGGTGTGTGGTTGTAAGAGCTGAGGAGGAGAGCTTTTGTAAAGAGGTGGGGCTCAGCTTCTCCCATCACAGGACTGGGGACCTGGAATAACCTGAAAGGTAAAGAGGATATTATGAAATAAGGGTTTTCTGGATATTCCAAGATATCAGCAAGGAAGATCTCAGAGTATTGAACATGGCTGTATCTGCCCATTTTTTAACGGTGATGTACATTTTGGGGGTTTTCTGCAGGTCATTGAGTTGAAGAATAAAAGCAGGTGCCCAGTTGAGATATTTAGATGTTTTCTATGATGTGATGAAACCTTTGTGTGGACACTTACCCTTCAAGCCCATGGTGCAGCAAAATAAATGTGGGGGTGGATGGGGTTTTATTGAAATACTGGAGCAGCAGGTGATTATGTTATGGGTAATGCAGCAGTTCACACTGGCTCTTGGTGGTTTTATTACTTCGTTGGCCTCTGTGCAGAGGTAACTGATGTAGACTGGTTAGCTGGGGCTCTGATAGTGATTGATTAGTGGGCTTTCCCTCTGGAAATGACAGGCGCTTTTCCATAATGCCTTTGTACTTCAACACAGGAGCTGGAACACTGCAGGAGTGGGTTTCAAGTGTAAATAAATGTTAGTTTCTGGTACCAGCGGGATTTGAGAGAAAAACTTTGATTGTAGAAAGGAGCAGGGCAGTCTGAAGGATACACCATGGAAAACAACTATACTCTGGGGTTTTTAGTATGTCTTAGCGAGGATAGGAAAAAAACATACAAGTAGATCTGTTGGAAGGTTTATAATATTAAAGAGAAAACCTCCTGTCCTGCAGATGGAAAGGAGAAAATAAGCCCAGTGTGTGCGTGTGGAGAGCAGGGGTGAGGTGGAATTAGCTCGTAAGAGCAAGAGCTGCTTACCGGCGATATTTCACTGCACCATCTCACAGCGTTCACATGGTGCAGGCCAGCTCTGTCCAGGAACATGATGACATAAACCCTTGCCAGCAAAGAGGAGCCATTAAGTTTTTGTCTGGGGCTCTCCCTGACATGCAGAGGTTCTCCCCTTGCTGTGGTCTCTGATATTTTTTTTTTTTTTCAGCTCTGATCTTCAGCCCATGACTCCTGTCTCCTGCTCCCAGTGTTGGCTTGGGAGTTTGATCCTTGGCCCTGCAGCTTGCATGTGAGTGTACAGCAGTGGGGACGTACGTGGTGCCTCTGTACTTTCCCAGGCAGGAGTGTTGCGTTGAGGCCAGCGTGGCGTTTGCTGAGGTTGCTGTTCCTGGTTTGGCTTCTGCACTGGGATCTGCTGGGCTAATTCAGGGAGGGATTCTCCTTGTTTGACTTCAGGTAAGGAAGCATGAAAATGAAGATAAGGATCTTTTTCTCAACATGAAGTGAACAGAGATCCCTGGGAGAGATACAAGCTCATTGCAAGAGAGTGTTAATAAAACCTTCAGCCTTTGAGCATCAACTTCTACTCCTTGCTGTTAGCAACGTTACAGGTTCTATGGGCCTAATGCAGGAGGCTATCAATTGGGAAGAGGTATTTCAGGGACGCTTCAGGTTTCCAGGGCTTGGAAAGTGGTGTGTGAAAGCATCCCTTCACCTCCAAGGCACAAAACCATCTTTACCATTGTGCCCTTTTGGCCATGGGTGGTAAAGGTAATTTTCACCTAGCTGGGCCATGCTGTGGGCAAAGACTGGCTTATTTATTTTCTTGGCTGTCCTCAAAATCACTGCACTGGATGGAAGAGAAGAGAGCTGGTGCTTAGCCATCCCTGCTGTGCTGCCCTGGCTTTAACAGCCCTTGATGCAAGGGGCTGCAAAGGACTGGGGAGCAGGAGGGGGCTGGTTTACAAAACACAAGGGATAACTGAAGTGCTTCTGCATGAAACTGCCATGGCTGCAGCCATGGGTGCTGAAGGTCTGGGCTTTGGGCTCTTTTTTTCCCCCCAGCATTTCCATTTCTTGCAATCAGGCATCTTGGAGGGATTTGTCAGTGAGTTGCCATTCCATACAGGTTTCTGCAAAGTTGCTCCACCTTCCATGAAGCTCCTCTACTCCAAGGATGGGCATGGTAGGCTGCAGCTTGGAGCAGGAGTAGCCATGTGCAGGGCATGCTGGATGCGATGGCTTTGACAGCGGAACCTGAGGTAATGGGTGGGCACTCACCACGGCATCCTTGACGTGAAAAAGTGATCAATGACACCATTCCTCCCCCTTTCCCTGTTTTTCTTTTTTTTTTTTTTGTCCCAAAAAGGCTCAGAGAGTGTGTCTCTTCCACGGGTCTCTCCTCTCCACCAGCTTACCTCCCTCCCTGCCCTCAATTGAAGACAGCTGCCAGGAAATATTTCTGCTGTTTGGCTGGAGTGAAAACATATGGAGGTGGGGGGAAGAAAGCACAACATTTACAACTTAATTACTGTCATCTCTGGAAGCTGGGGTCGAGGTGGGGAGAGTAGTGTGGCGAGCATGGGGGTGCATGTGCTTGTGGGGCTGTGAGCCCATCAGAGATGGTGGCTTTGGCTGCAAGGGAAGCACTGCAGCCCTGGGGTGGTCCCTGTGAGGAAATAAGGGTTCCCCCTTGAGCACAGGCACCCATTAATCCCAGGTCTCCAGACCACCAAGGCTGGGCAGGTCTCCTCTGCCAGAGGATGGGTGCCCTGGGAGGGCAGCAGGGCTGGGGCTTTGTGAGGAGAGGCGGGAACTGCCCCAGGCACAGCCCAGTTCCAGCTGGTTCCAGAAGGTTCTGGTGGGACGCCTTGGGGGGAATGGAGGTGAGAAAAGGGAAGAATACTGGAAAAAGGAGAGGAACGAGGGGGAAAAGGTGGGGAAGAGCTCTGTGAATATGGAGGGAGGTATGAGGAGCAGCTGGGGGACAAGCCTGGTGCCGGTGGAGACACCATGTTGGGGCAGGTGGTGTGTGTTTTAAACTTGCTTTTGCTTCTCACCATCCAACTCTATTTTAATTAGCAATGAACTAAGTTAATTTGGCCCAGGTGGAGTCTTTTTTTTTGCCTGTGACAGGTGAGGGATTTCTGATCCTTCTCTCCACCCATGAGTTTCCTCCCATTTTCTCCTTGTCCTGCTGAGGAGAGGAGCAACAGCAGCTTGGGTGGGCAACAGGCAGCTGCTCACCATTGACCTACCGTATCCAGAGACACATCATTTATATGCGGAAGAGGAGGAAAACAAGCACAGAAATGTGAGTTTCATCTATGTGGCTGTGTGTTTAAGTGACAGACCTTGAGGTGGAGGCTCAAGCCCCATGGACACAAGTTCAAGGTTGCCTGGTTCACACACAAGGATTTTAGTTTAGTTTCTTCATCGAAAGTGAGTTAAGGGAAGTGTTTGGGTGGGTTTTCAGTTTCAGAGCGCTAGATGCTTTGATGACAAATGCATAGGTTTGGTGCTGAGATCCTGCCTCTCTGCAATTGTGTAAGAAACCCTGCAATGTGTTAATTTGCTGGGGCAAGAATGTGTTTTGTGTAAGTAAGAAGAAAAGTTGCTTTGACACTTGCAACTGCAATTTTGTGAGACAACCCATTTTGACTGTAGGACATTGGATAGATATGTGCAAAGTTGACTGAAGAAAACACAATTTTATCACGGTTGTGATGTGAATTGAGACATAGCTATGCCAAGAAAGGTATCCCTCCCTCTGGTTTGTTGTAGGATCACGTATAGTTTATGACTGTGTAGATGAGCTGGTCTAAGGCTAAAAGGGGATACCGAAGACTGCTTCTTTGGGTCATTTGTTGTGGTTTTGTCCTAGAGAGGCTGAGAGTGTGAGGCGGCTTGTTGGGCTGCTTGGCTGCTAGCACAGCCCTAGCTCTTTACTGGGAGCAGTATTCAACTGTTTATCATCTACTCTTCCAAGCACAGCTCCCCACAACAGTCCTTGCATGGTTCTTTGGAAGGGTAGCCCCAAGAAATCAGCCAGATGAAGGTATTTATGCAATAAGTTTCCTAGGGGGAGGAGGCTTTGATCCATAATGGATGTTTTTGGAGAGACAAGGTGGGAGTGGAAAAAGGTGTCAGGTTGCTGCTGCTAAACTTGGCCATGTCTTTATGGAGGCAGAGCAACAAGAGAGAACCAGTGACTGTGGTGTGTGGCAGGTAACAGCGTGGCGTTAACGGATATATAAATATGCATGCTGCCGAGATCAGACTGTTCATACAAATTGCAGACAATTAATATAAATGGTGGGGTGTGAGCTCCAAGCTAGGGCAGGATTTTTCAGTGGCTGTACCCCCTGGTCTGTGAGGACCCTCGTTGCTACCAAGTGATGCTGAGTCACGCCTGACTTAAACACAGAATTTTGGCCAGCCAGCGTTTTTCATCAAGTGACATAACTGTCTTATTTCATTTTTCATTACTTCTTTCTGCATTTGGGTGTTGTTTTTTTTTTATCAAAAACATTGCTATTTTATTTTGTTTTTCCAAAGGCACCAAACAAACAAGCCTTCAAAGTGAAACAAGCCTGGTTTTTCTTTTCCCTCAGGAAACTTGTTTTCCATCTTTTCAGAAACCAGTTCTTGCTAGTCCCTGCTGCTGGGCCTCCCGGTCCTGCAAGAAAGGAGCATCAAACAGGGGCAGGGACAGGGGGCAGCTGTTTACAATCTGAGAGGGTCTGGGAGCAGTTTTGGGTTCACCGCGCTGCAGTTACCCCACTTTCCAAAATGCCCCTTTCTAGGGAGAAGCGAGAATTCCATGAGTTTGACTTGAATGCTGCTGTGTAGCTCCCTGGTCCTTGAGACTTTTTAAAATCCAGTAGAGTAGTAAGTGGCAGCCCTGGAGCTCTCTTGCACACCTGCAGTTATTGCTTATAGTTTAACATGTCAGTCCTTCTGCATATGTTATTTTTTCAAGTTTGCTTTTGCACACATCATTTGATACATGCCACAGAGGAGTCCAAGGACTTGGCCACAGCAGCACAGGAGTCAAAGGCAGAGCCTGTTTGGACAGCAGTGTCCTTTCTGAAGTCATCCAGGAGAACACTGCATGCCTGCAAAGATCCCATACAAACAGAGGGCAATGTCGGAGAGATGTGGGCAGGGGAGTGAAAGCAAAACAAACTACTCCTTTAAAATAATATACGGGCCTGGTCTTTGCTACTGTGGACTCTGTGCAATTGTTTGGGCCTGAGCTGAAGTGGCTGTAAAGTGCAGCCACTCAGATTTGATAGTGGTTTACACTTCTTTACTAAAAGTGTTTCCCTACAAGAGGTAGCGGGAAACAGAGACACAAGAGAGAGTGTTACGCTGTGTAGTGGAGACCTGGCGTCAGATTTGCCTGTCTCTGCTGTGTGTTGCTCAACACCTCAGCTCTCCCACACAAGAAACATGCCTGGCTGAGCCTCTCCATCCAGGCCAGCCACTGTGGTCCTGCTCTTGTGTAATGGAGTGCTCGTTGCAAGGCCCATCAGAGCTGAGTCTACCCAAATGCTCTCAGCTGCAGCATTGGCTTTTAGGGGTGAGTTTCTTATTAAGCCTTTCAGATGTGATCTTGCCCATCTACAGCATGATCAACCATCTTCTGGCACTCCGTGCAAGCTCTGACTGTCCACAGACAATGGCCCAAAGGAAACTTCTTCTTTACCTTTCCGCAAAAAGCTCATTTCAGTCCCATGTGTGTTGCTAGGCAGATGAAGCCCCTGAAAATACGAAGAAACTCAGCAAGTACGTGACAATGTTGTAACGGGACAGTTGTTTTTCTATCAGTGTCAGGCAAAGCATTAAGAGTGAGGGAGGCTCACTCAGTGCCATCCCAAATAGCTTCTCAAGGCTCCCTCAGCACCGCTCATTGCCTTTCCCTGGATGATACATGGCACATGTCTCTTGGAAGTGTCAGGTGAACATAAGCAGGCTTTTAAATGATGCCTTGGTGACAGGAGCCTTTCCAGACTGGGAGGAGGATGTGTTCATGGACAGCATGAGATTCAGGACTTGCAAGGTAAGAGTTTGATAACTCCAGCTTGAAACGCTTTGTGGCTGATGGTTTGTTCATCTCTTTTCCTTGAATGATAACCCTGGTTGGCAGTTTATCTGTTGTTTTAAGATAATTGTCTATCCATCAGGCTAGAACTGTGGCTTGCAACAGGCTAAAAGGACAAAAAAAAGTCACAGAGACTGTGAGGAAGCCACAGACCCTCTATCTGAGGCCACAGTACACGTGCTCTGGTACAGGTGACGGGCATCTTCCAATGCTGTTTCCCTGTGGATGAATACAAGCAAGTGTTTGCACCTGCCTGTGAGAGACAGTTTGTGTTTCTCAGCCTAGGCTACTGTCCCCATAAGGTCCTTAAACTGGACACGTGGAACAGGGCAGCTCAGAGCCTGCTCCCAGCCATGTTTGAGGGCTGCCTCAAGGCAGTTGCCATCTCTCTAGACCCCAACAAAGCAAATGACAGCTCAGGCTTTTCACCATCAGTGGCAGCACTTTGACACCCCGTGGCTGTGAGCAATGTTACTGTCCCCTCCACAATGTGCTACCGGCCAGGCCCTGGCTGTAACCTAAACCAGGGCTGAACGTATCCTTGATTCTGCCCTGTCAGGAGATGAGAGAATCTTGCGTCGTCCAAATCTTTGTATATGTGAAAAGCAGCGTGACATTTGTTTTCTTAAAATTATTATTTTATTTGGGATACAGGTTGAGCAAGCATAGCAGAGTCACCCTCGGGAAAGGCAACCTGAAAGGACTTTCCCAGGGAGACACATTCCGAATCTGGCAGTTATAAAGCTGCTACAGCTGTCGGATAGGCTTCTAGGAAAAACAACAGGCAGGGCTGACAGCTGAACTGGTACAGGTGATGGAAAGCGATGCTGCCTTACCAGGGACTGCAGTGACCACCAGCCTCTCTGAGGCTGTAAAAAAAAGCAAATTTTCATGTCAGAGCATGCTTTGAACAAAGCTGATCTGGGAGCTGAACGCGCCAGGATATCTGCTGGTGAGTGCAACTGGATTTTCCATCTGGAAGGCATGACTGTCTGGCCCAGAAGCCAATTTAAAATACAAATGAGATCTGGCTGTTTGTCAGTCTCCTCCCCGAAACGCAATGATGGGGTAGTTATATAATATAAACCATTCTCAGTGATTCAGTGGTCCTGAAACAACAAACAAGCCAAGGGGGGAAAAAATGGTTTGCAGAAGAATTCGAAGCCAAAGGATTCAGGCTGAGGAATTCAGTCCATATGATCCGGCAGAGATGTGTGCTGCTATTCCTGTACGTCTTGAAAGGAAGCTGCCACCAGATCCTCTGCTATTTTCTGTTCACAGGGCCCTACTGATAGGCGTGATATTTCAGCCTCTGCGCTAACCCCCGCGCTCCAGACATGCAGGGACAGTTGCACGCTGCCAAGCGCTGTTCCCCGCTGCCAAGGCACCGGTGGGAGGCAGCTCTCCCCTCGCCGACATGCTGCAGAGCCCTCGAGAAAGGCGAACCCTCCGTGGGTGACATGGGTCATGGTGGCTTCACCCCGATCCATCGCAGCATCCACTGATGCAGGCAGGATGGGCACTTGTGAGGTGAGTGGTAGGCAGCAGTGCCTACGGAGAGGGGCATCTCGCACTCTCCCCCTGCTGACCCCTCTTAAAGCAAAGAAGTGGGTTTTATTTGCTGCATATGGCCAAAGAAAAACCCCCATATTTTGAGCCTGAAAGACATGAACCACCACTGCAAGCTGACGTCCTCAAAGGGAAATGGCAAGGGTGTGTTTGCTACTTTGTAATATTGATCTAGTATGTATATATACTTTACTCCCTGCTGTTTGTAATCAGCAACAGGCGCTCTCAAATTTGAAGCACGTACTGGTGCTCCAGCATAACTTCCACTTATTTTTATTCTCATGCATATGAAGCGGATAGCACTGATTTATTCAGGAGAAACAGGGAAAATGTTATACCACATCAAGAGGTGGTTTCAGAAGCCTGTGGTAAAAATGCAAGGCTTGGCTTCTCCACGTAGATACGGAGTTTTTTGTCCAGAGCATCCAGGTTTCCCTTCTTCTTACTGGGACTTGTCACAACAGGTTCCCTTTTTCTGAACGAGCATAAATCTGGAGTGAGTACATTGATCTCAGTCTGGCGTGAGACAGATGTGACACAGCCTAGGGAAGCTAAAAAGGGCTTTTTTCCATTGACTTTAACGAGTCTCAAGCGAGAGGAATTGGGCCCTTTTCCTCATAACAAGTTGTTTTCTTGGCACTCTGCTTTGGGCATGCCCCTGGGGTGCCCAGCCTGAAGGGGATGCAGTCCAGCCGTGGAACACTGCAGCCCTGGGTGTGCCCTGTGCCTCCCATGCACAAAATAGCCTTGCCAGGGGTGCCTTTGTGGTTGAAAATCATCTTTCGATAGTCCCCTTGTGATGCTGCCAGGAGGAGACAAGCCCCCAGTGGCAGCTAAAAACCCAACAAACTGGCAGAGACTCCATAGACAGCTGGGAATATATTGATAGAGCTGCCATTAATAAGGCAGGTTAATCATCCTGCCAGGAGGATTTACATCAGGTGCTGCGAAAACAACAGCAGTGGGAGGGAAAACCCTGACTCAGGGAGCCATGCTGCTCTCCGACACCATCAATCTGTTCCCAGGGATGGGGACTCATGTCCTTCCTGCTCTGCTTTTGCTTTGCTCTCCCTCCCACAGGAGCGCAGGGACTGGCCGTGAGGAGTTGTGGTGTGGGAGGCAAATGGCATGAGTGAGGGCTTTGCCCCATGCAGGGGAAGCAGTGGCGTCACAGAAGGACATTAGCAGTTCCCCTTGTCTCCTGACTTTCCTCTGCAAGTAGTTTCCAGGGAAATTGAACCCAACTCTGCTCCATTAGCCACTAACCTCCTCTGGCCACTGGGCCTGTCTTTTGCATTATGACGGAGCAGAGTTGCTTTGTGCATTGCTGTCAAGGTCTGAACAAGCTTTGATAAAAGACCAAGTGTTGGAGCGGGACGAAGTATTTACCAAAAGTTGTTTTCAATTTCCTGAGCTTGCTGTATCCATTCCCCTTCACTTCTGGACTTTGAAACAATCAGTCTTCTAGGGCAGCCTCGCTTCATTAGATTTTTTTCACCCAATGCAGTTGACACTTAGTCTGGGTTTCCCAATCCTCCCAGCTCCAATTCATTAACTTCAAAGTCCGTACAAAGCTGCTGTGGGTTCCCCAGCTGCTTGCGCAGGGATACACGCCTGCCCCAGCACCGTAGGGTTTGATTCCTGTGACCCAGCTCTGCCTGCCTCTGGGTACACATGCAGCATCTGATTTTCTCTGAGCAGGCCCGCTTGGCACCAGGATTTGGGGAGTTCCAGCTCACCCTATAATAGCATGTTCATGCTGCCTATCTTGACTGGTTGTTCCAGGTTGCTGGCAGCCTGGGCACAAGCCTGATATGTTTCTGTCAAAGGTGAAGAGAAAGAGTTTTCTTAGTGATGTGTGTATTTGTGGAAATAGGTGTCGGATGATGACCAGGAACCCTGTGCCTGGCAGAGGTGAAGGGGAGGCAGGAGGAGGGTGGGCTTTGGGGTGGAGGCAGTAGCCCAGCTGGGCAGCGAGGCTGAAGGCATTCAGCAGTAGCTTCACTCAACTATTTAATGGCAAATCCAAATGCAAATCAGTGCCCTGACTTATCAGTCCCACGCGTGCCAATGCACCATGGCAAGCACCTCAGTGCATGAGTAACTAACTGAGCGTGCAATGCCTGAGCTTGGCTTTAATAAAGGGAGGGGTTCTGCTCAGCAAGGGGCCAAGGGGACTTGCAGTGGGGAACAGAGGAGTGATTCCTTGGAGCCCCAGCCTTGCACTGGAGAACATTATGTTCCAGGGATAGCTGCCCCTCACCCTTGGAGCTGGCTCTGCGGGTTTCGTGCCTGTGAATCTCACCCTTATTTTTCCACCTGTATGAGAAGGTCTGGAGCCTTCAGTCTGAGTGCCTCTTTGCTATGGCTAATGCTCAGCACTGTGCTAGCCATGCTAAGAGCTTGTAGTGGTGGTCTGTACCAGGGCTTTCCCAGATTTAGCAAAACAGCAAATTTTTCCAAAGCAGCTTTCCTTGCACTGAGCTATCTCAGCCCTGCACAAGACCCCCATCCTGTAGGCTACTGTTTGAATTTTCAGGCTAACAAGATACAGGGGAATAGTGCTGCAGGTCTGGAGGCTTTTTCTTATTTGTAGCAATGTTGTTGTTCTTAATTAGCTTCCCTTCCTCATGCAGGCTCTGAAGAACCAACTTAACAGCGGAAATCAGGCTAGTAGAGATGACCGTCCGATGGTATCCAGACTTCAACGGCACAGACCATGACCCATTAAAAATCAGCTCCAGACCAGGAAGAAAAAACCAAACTATTGCTGAAAAGAAGTAAAACTTTGCCCCACCCCAAGCTTGGCTGTGAAATGTTTCTGCTGGGGAAAAAAGTTCCTTCCTCCACAAAGAAGAGTGGTTTGCTCAGAGCCATTCCCTCATCTTCTGAACAAAAGGTGAGAGGTTAGTTGAAAACACAAGGAGGACTGTGGACAGCTGAACTGTTCATCCACCACTTGCTGCCCAGTGCTCTCCTCCTGCAAAGCCTTCCTTCTGCGGGGGGTGATGGAGAAGGGGTCAGCCTTTCAGAAGGGTTGGCCCCACTCTGTGCAAAACCCAGGTTTGCTTCATCCTCCCTTGGAGGCTCTGATCCAACCTCAGCAGGAGCTGCTGGTGCCCGGGCTCACGCTCCCGCCCTTGGCACAGCCTGGGGGCTCTGCTCACTTGTTCTCACACAGCTCTGGGGACAAGTTCCCACCACTGTGGCTGCACGAAGCTGGCTTGGCTTTGATGGGAGGGAGGCAACAATGAGCTCAGGCATTTTAGGGTTATGAAAATATAAAGCCACAACCAGATACTACAAGCTTTGCTTCTTCCTTTCTGCCCTTGCTGTTGTCAGGGCTAGGCGTTTATATTGTGCAGTGAGCCCTTTTGTTTTGGAGAAGACCAAGTGATTGAAAACAGCCATGATATTACTATGCGCGGACAGTACATTTTTTCCATGTATTTTCATAACCCTTTTCCCAAAGGATCAAATATGTCTTTATAAATCCACAATGGGTTAGACCAGCTCCTCAGGCAGGAATTGTTCTGCTCCATAGGCTACTTAATACTTCCTATAAACAACTGCCAAATTAGGTAGGTAATACTTAATATTCCTGACCTGACCAGCAAAGTATTTGTAGCTGTGTATCAGAGGAAAGACAGGGTTGGAGATGTCAGAGGTGCACCTGGGGTTAAAAATGACAAAATACTGGTTGTTGTGGGGATTTCTGTTTGTTCGTGTTTTATTTAAAAGTAAGTCTCTATGTATGGGTGCAATTGCATTTCCCTTAGAAGAAATGCAGATTTGAGAGCTCTATTGTACCTTAGGCTTCTCTAGTACCTAAGTTAAAGTGTATCTAGTTGAGAATGGAGTTTTACCAGTGATGTCATGAGATATATTTTTATGTACACATGTACCTGCTTGCTTTTTGTCCCTAGTAACACTATGCTGTTCTCTAAATCTTATCTAAACTTGAGCCATGGCATCACTGAGACTCCATGTCAGAGGAGGACCCCTTGGTCCTTCACAGCCCTTGGGATGGGAGGTTTCCACTCTGCTTGACCTTTGAGGAAGGGCTACTTTGGGCAGATGGGACACTGTGGTGGTGTCCTATGGGGTCCTTAGACCTTGCCCACCCTCTAGGTCCCTGTGGCAGATGCGGCCAAGCTTCTGGGGAGGTGGCATTACCCTGCCGTGAACCCAGCAGTCTCTAGGACACAGTAACTGAGGATTAGGAAAGTCAATGACAAGGAAAAGAAAAAAGATGTGAAATCTCTCCCCTTTTAAATACCCCATTTTTGTGAGAGCGCTATGACTGTTCCTCATAAGGGTTCTGAAATCTGATGTGAGTTGTTCTATTCCCTCATTGCTGTTTCTATCAAACAGGCCCCCCTGAGGTGTTCTGCTCTTGGTGCCTCGTCTTAGGAGGGACGTGACTGCACCGGCCTTGGCCTCTCCCGGTGCTCCTCCTGAGTAGCAAAGGGATGGTCTGCAGACCCATGCACTTCTACTTGCAGGAGTCCTTCCCCCCGCCTTGTTTTTTCCCTTCCTCCCTCCCCTCCTTTGCGCTCAGAAAACATCTGTTTCCAGATGTTGTTCTTGAGTCTAATAAATGCAGCAAAAAGCCTTGAGTTAATATATTTACAATAGCTGTAGATGCTGGCTGCTAGTTAATGGCTTGTTTGAGCACACTAAGACCCTCACATTTCCTGAGAGGGGGGAAAAAATCCCCAAATGAACAGAGAAGCGGGATGAGGTTTTTCTTCCTAGCAAGTGGCCTGAAAAAGGGGAAGGTGTCCTCAGGCAATTTTGGAGATTGATGGGATTGAGCTCATGGCCATCTCTATGCAGTTGGCTTCAACTTCCAATTAGTGACAGGAAGGGCATGATTTTTGTTGTTATTGTTGTTGCAGGGGTGGTTGTTGTTTTTATGAAAAGCTCTGCTCAAAGTGAAGGAAAGTGAGGAAGACAAGCTGCCGTTGTCCACACCTTTCCAGGCCAAATGAAGACTTGCTATAGATATCTTGCTGGCTTCAACCATGCTCATAGAAGCAAGAACCTCATCCATGGATAGCTCTTCTCTTTCTGGCCTGTGGCATGGAGTGGTTCATGCCCACGGTACCTACCTGGGGTCAAAGAGGTTCTATAGTCTCTTGCAACGAGACCACACTGTGCCCTGTGAGAAATGCCCACGCACATCATGCGCCTTTGTGAGCACTGTGTGTTTGTTGAAGAGCAGCACTGGGCAACCTCTCTGTAAGGCACTTTGATGCCCATGTACAGATGCCCCTGAGGAGGGTAAAGTGCCTGTACCAGCTACAACCTGACCAACCTGGAGGCTTGTGTGCCTGTACGTATCTGTGTCCAGCGCGTCAACTGACCCAGTGACATGTGCTAGATGTGAAACACTTTCTTTCATTGTACGAAAGTGTTCAGCTGCTTTGGGACGTATGCATTGCTTTGTATTTGCTCCACCTTTCATTGCATGCTTGTGCTGAGGTCCATAAATGCCCCAGAGGACCTGTTGACAGCATCTGAAGTGGGTGGTTACTGCTCTTATAAGGAATTGTATCAGTCTCTCGGAGGAGAGAGGGATATAGCCTCAAGCTCAGTGTACCAAGGGCAGTCCAGCCTGCTCTAAGAGTCACCTGTCAGTGAAATCACCCCCTTTGATTGCAGCTGAGCATCTGCTTCTACTCAACCGGCCTTGAGAGTCAGGAACTTGCAGGAGGACTGGTTTCAGACTGTCACCCACCTCCTCTGAGACTGCTGAGAGAGCTGAAGATGGGGTCGTGCTCAACTCAAAGAGTGATGAGATGACTCTATACACCAGGACCCATCTCTGGAGGCAGCTTGTTTGATGAGCAGCGCTGCAGACGCGACATGCGCAGTTGGCTCGTGTTCGTGGCCAAATTAGTCCGTTTGTATTGGCACGGGATGACAGGGCTCCTACATGCCTCATGGATAGAAAAATTACCCTCCTGCACATCTGCAGCTAAGGCTTCCGCATGAAACCCAGCTGAGTGTGGCTCCCCAGCCTGCAGCAGCCATGACATCCCCCCTAAACGAAATGATCAGCTGGAGAGGGGCTGGCGGGGAGGCAGGAAAAGGCACTTATAGAGTCATTCAGGCAATGCTTGTGTCTGGACAGCAGGATCTCTATCACAAACCAGAGCAGGCGAGCAGAGAGCTCTGCCAGCCAGTGTGGGGAAATGAAATGTAGACACCCAGCAGATTTCCATTTTCAGCTTAGAGGGTGCATTTTTGTGATTTGTAAATGATTGGGCTGATATAAACAAGAAAGTTACAACCTTTGGTGAAACTCTGTCAAACACGGGCAGGTAGCTGCAGTCATCAGTAGTTCAACCCCAGTCTTTAAGGAGTGTACTTCAGAGCTCTCTAGGATGCCCAGAATCCCAGTTGCCAACTGTTACTTCCACAGGTAGGTCTCCACTTTCTAAACACTGTATCATCAGCCTCTAAGCATCTCTTCTTCATTTCTCCCTGTCAGCTTATTTGCTGTGATGGCAGATGGCATCTTAGGTAACTCCATGGACCATGGTTTCTCTCTGGCAGAGCTACAGCCTCGAAGACCCCTTTTCCTTTTGCAAAGACACAGGCTGCTAACGCAGGCATAGCTGGGAAAAGACTAAGCAGAGGGTAGGAGACCAGGGTGGGTGTGCCTCCCAGATAGACACCCTGCATGTGCTGGATGCTGGGGTTATGCAACTCTGCCTCACTCATAGGAGAAACTGTTGAAGGGCTGGAGCCATCAGAGGGGTGTTTTCCGTGCATGCTGGAGCAGCAATGTGAATTTGAGAAGTAAAATGACAAGAAACTTGCTAAAAGAAATAAAGAAAGGATTTCCTGCATCGCAGACACTGAAATCCCGTTTTAGGAAGCAAGCGGCTGTGGAAGGCACGAGGCCATTCAAAGAATTGGGACTCTGTGTTACTGGGCCCTCCAAGGGGTTTGGTGGAGAAGAAACAGCTCGTGCTCGCTGTAACCTGCTCCCAGAAGGTCTGTTTCTTCCAGTGCTCTGAAATAGAGGCTGGGCGAGAGATGAATATGAGTTTTCTCTGCCAGTAATTTCCAGCACAGAGTGCACGCAAAATCTTCATTTAAAATGTGTAAATGACAGCGAAAGAGCCACAAGGGAGCCAGATTTTAAGAGACCAATTTGCTGCCCAGGTTTTAATGACTGTGCACCACAGCGGGCCCCATGCTGCTTCGCTGCTGTGTGCGCTCAAGAATGCGATCAAAGGACGGACAGACGGACAGGAGGGGCTCAGCAGAGGCTGCATGTCACCCTGGAGGATAAAATATTGCATGTCATGCTTGGAAAAATTGGGAGAGGTGGGCCTCCTTTGCTCCTGAAGAACAGAAAGTGGCTTTGTTTCCCAGATGCATGGCTCAGAGCTGCCCTACGGCACGTATTGGGGAGACTGCTCCCCGCCAAGGGGGCCTTCTGTCTGGCGTCCTGTGCCTGGTGGGACAAGGAGGAGGTGAGGGGAAGCTCTGCTTCACTAGAGGGCCTCAGTGGATTAAGTCCTCTGAATGCCCTAGATGCCCATCAGGTTCAACAGGTTGTATGTCCAAATCAACCCCAAAATGTTTCCCCCTTGCACTGCAGCTTGCCTGCCTGGGGTGTTGCTCCCTGCTGCCCTTTGCTTGTTTTTTGCAGAAAGCCCTCAACTGCCGGCTCTTTTTTCCAGATGTTTCCCTCTGGTTCTCACCCTGCCTGGCTGCTCCCCTCAAAATATCAGGTCAACACACCCCACCGCTGGTCCCTCAGAGCTGCCCTGGGGTCTGCCAGGGCATTCTTCCCATCATGTCAAGTGTCCTTCGGCAGCGGGGAGGAAACGAAGACGCAGGCTGGTGTGAGCCCAGCCTCTGCTTTATAATCTCTTTCCTGCCGCTATAAATAACCTCGGCAAGAGTCACTTCAAAGGGAAGGGCTGGCGGCGGAGAGGCGGTTTGGGGGACCGAGTGGGACAGGGGCGTCTCACTGCCCGATCCCACCCCGGCGCTTTGCATAAATAAATAAATCATGCAGCAAGGGAGAGGTGGAGAGAGAGGGCGAGCAGAGGAGGTTACTTTGGGAAGCCGCGCAGCTCGCTCATCCCAGCCCCGTAGTTGGCAGGGAGTGTGTCATGTTCCTGGGGAGCCGGGATCAGCCAGAGCACCGTGTCGCCAGAGCAGCTGAGAATTACCTCTCTCTAATGGGGACTTTCATGGGCGAGCTCCTGGCCAGTCTGCGAAGGAACTGAAGCTGGCAGCTTAGAAGGAAACAAAATTCTACCAGCAAACCAAAAGACTGAAACATAGGAGGAGAAAAGAAAAAAAAAAAATTCCCATCAGATTTTTTTTTTTTTTTCCGCCTTCCATTCTTTGCTGCAGTTGGATCCTTTTTTTTTTTTTTCCTACGCTCCTTTTATGTGTGTGTGGTTTGTTTTTATTTTTTAAAGAACCCCCCCATCCACTTTTGTCATTAGTGCTGTTATTTGTCATTTGCTGGCACTGGGATCCCCTTGGACGCTCTTTTTCTATGCCTTCTGGATTGTGCTTCTTGGAGTAGGAGTGAGGCTTTATTTATTCTATTTATTTATTTATTGTTTCTCAGGACAGGGAGGGAATGTTGGAGGAGAAGAGCTGGAAAGGCGTCGAAGAAGCAGCTTTTGACAGGGGGTGCGTGGCTCCCGTCAGGACGGGTGATGGGGAGAGATGCTGCCGCCTCCCTCTCCTGCTGGGCTCGGGGCTGCCTGGCGTCTCCTTGCTCTCTCTGGTGCTGAGCCTCCTGCTGTACTTTCGGACCTCCGATTTGCAGTCCCGGGTGTCCCACTTGGAAGCGGACAGACCCATACAGCTCCCTGCCTGGCTCTCAGCAGACCAAATGGAGACAGCTATTTTGGGAAGAGTTGACCAACTGCTTGACGAGGTTGGTGTCCTTTCATTTTGCGTATATAGTTTGTGGTGCTACAGGTTTTAGGCACATGCATGCTCGCAAAGTCGTGTTATCTGCTTTTCTTTTTTGTTTTTTCTCCCTTAAAAATGTATTTCTGCACAAGTGATGTTGCTAGGTTGAATCTCCTGTGGCTTCAGGTCCCTCCCACCTCTCAAAGGCGCCTGGCATCTGCTTCACTCTTCCCCAGCCCGTGCTGTGACCAGCCCTGGCTCTTTGCAAAGGGAGAAACCTCATTCCTGGTCCTGGCAGGGAAGGAAAAGCCTCCAGCCTTCTATGTTTGGTGACTGGTGGCATTGCCTGCTGAAAGAGTTAGAGCTAGAGGTTAAGCCTGGGAATTCAGTGTGGGTTTGAGCCCCAGGAGTGGGACAGGCAAGGCATGCTGCCGCCGGTGTGGCTACAGAAGGAGGTAACTGCAAACACATCAATGTTGTGATGGGCTGGCTTTGCTGCTGTGCCAGCCATGACCCCTTCTGCAGTTCCTGGCTCAGGAAAATAAGATATATTGGCACTGCCAGAAGAGTTTCTGGTACTGCCGGAGAATCAGTGTAGAGCATATGGCGGTGCTGTACCAACTTGTGCCCCATCCAAATGCCACTGGAGCTAGCAGATTCTTCCTCTGAGGATGGGGAAAGCTGCTGCTGAAGAAGCCTGAGCTTCAGCAGGCTAATAAAGAGGGGCCCAAAATGTAGATTTTTGTTGCTGACACCTTTTACTTTGCTGTGCTGCTGCTGCTGGGTGCTCCTGGGGATTCTCTGCCCTGAGTGTCATGAGTGTCCTGCAGTATTCCTCACCTCTTTGGGGCTTTGAAGTGGTTTTGACATGTTTTAGGGAGCAGATGGTGGCTCATGCCTCTGAACGTTTCAGGCAGGTCCACACTGACCTGTTCCCACAGTTCTAGGGGAGTCTTGGGGCTGAGATTCACGGCTGGGGCTGTTTCCACCACCCCTCTCTGTTTCTCTGTTTACTCCAGCTGTGGCTTGAGACAGGCTGCAGAGATCCCCGGGGCTAGCCCAAGAACTGTTTATGTCTGAAAAAAATCTCATGTGCTGCTTTTGTGAAACAAGATGAGGAACGGGATGTTCAGAACGGTGGCTATTGGGACCTGCCTTGAGGCAGGGCTGCCTGGGACAGGGGGACCCTCCCAATGCTTTCTAGGAGCAGTGAAGGTCTGTGGTGAGGAGTCAAACCTACAGCTGACAGGCTCGGCTACCGTTCATGGGTCTTGTGGGAGCAGTCCCTGGACGGGCTGGGGTTTGCAGCCAAAAGCTGTGAACTAGGAGTTAGCAAATGAGTAGGAGCTGAGGGATGTGGTTTTGAGTGATCTCTTTGGATGAGGCATAAGGGGGAGACAGAGTCCATGGGGCAATACCCCACAGAAAAAAAGCTTTTTGGGGAGGCAGGAGTATTGCAAGTCACTGGACCTGTGCCCCACAGTTGCACCCTTGTGTAGGGATTCCTTCCCCACTGCGGGGCAGGGGATAACGTGCAGCAGTCCCCTCGTTGCTGCTGGCACGAGTCTCCTAGGAAGTCACAGTTTATCTCTACCAAGTGATTTGAGATGTGCCACAGGATGCCTCCCGGGAGCAGTGCCTGAGGCTGGATGACCTCCTGTGTCCTGCTGGCTCCACTGGCCGTGGCACTTTCTGCCTTTTTATAGCCCGGCTTAGTGAGGAAATGGGGTTCTCATGATGCCCACGTCCCGGACAGCACCCCTGTTTTCTGAACAGCCCCTTCTGAGCCCCTTGGAGCAGCTCCAGCCCCCCTTGCAGCCAGTGTAGGGAGCAGCTGAGGGACAGGAACTGCTGCTTGAGCAGCCAGCATTTGCTCCTGGGTACCACCACTGTTACCATCTCTGTTCTGGGCCACAGCTTCAAAAATAGCTTTGAGGAACGTGCTGGAGCCTGTGGAGGAGCTGGGATGCCTGGCCCAGGTCTTCTGTCCGTTTACACCTGGGAAGGTCTGCTATTGTTGAAGGGATGAGACCCTCCCTGACTCCACTACCCTCTTCAGCTAAGCTCCAAAACCAGCTACTTCAGATCTCCACAACTCAGCCAGAGGCACTGGTGTGGGCTGAGCAGCTCAAGGTGCAGGTTGGGGGTCTGCTGGCAGACAGATGGTGGGGTGGCATATGAAACTTTTGCTTAGGAAAGAAAAACAAATCCCCCTGGTCCTCCTTTTCATTAGGTCTGAAGTGGGGCTAAGTTAGATGGGTCTCCCGAACTGACTGGAGAGGGATAAGAAGGTTGGAGAAAAACAGGAAAGATGAAGGGAGCAGGGAAAGGCCAGGAGAAACAAAATGAGGAAAGGAAGAGAGAGTGCTGAGCGTGACGGGGGAAGAGGGTCTGCGGCTGGTCTTGCTGTGATGGACGTGAAAGCGGGATATTCATTTCCCGCCTGCTCAGACCCTCACTGCTTCTCACTGCCACATCCTCACAGAGTTTCCTGGTATTTCAACCTTAATGGGTTTTACAGCTGCCAGCTCAGTGTTATCCATCACAAAATAAAATAGTGAAGCTTTAAAGAAACCCCGGCTTTGGAAAGAGCTGGTCTGAGCTGGCCAGGAGGTGGGAGGTGAGAGGAGCCATGGGCACAGGAGCACTTTTCTAGAGCTGGTGGCTGTGAGGATCAGCTGAAGGGACAGGAAGAAGCAAAGATTGTGAGGGTTGATGGAGGAGCTCTGAGGTTGTACTCAAATCCTGTAGCCCTCTGTGCTCCAAGCTGGAGCGAGTGGTGCCTTCCAGGCTGTGCCATGTTTGTGCCCAGGTGTGCTCCAGAGTTCCCAAGGATCTGCGAGCAGCCGTGGGGACGCTCTATGGATTGCACTGAAAAGCATCAAATGCCAAAGTTCTGTTAGATGTCCCTCTTCCAGACAAGGAAAAATAAAGCACAGTAGCAGAGAGAGGAGCTGAGTTGGTTTAAAACATTAATTTTAAGCCAGCTGGTTTTGTTTTCCTGGTCTTGGAGACCAGTTTTGGAGCAACCATGGCTGGCTGTGGTGGTGTTTCCATCTCTGTTCAGGATGAGCATGGAGAGGGCGGCAGATGCATTCCCAGAAGCAGCTTGACCAGTGCAGCTTCACTTACTACTGTGTAAACCTCTGCCTGGTATCAGTGAATACCAGAGCGGAGTTTTCTACCAGACACAGATTGATTAAGTTTTCCCACAAAAATGTCTATGCAGAATGGGCCAGAAACAGGTAGTTCAGGGAGAACTTTAGCTCCATGTAGGAATTCCTCTGCATTTATGGGACATCGTACAATCATACAAAGAGCACAAATAAACTCGCTACTAGCCTTTGCAGGAAAGGCAAAGCTTTCTAAAGATGAAAACAAAGTCCTTTCCCATGCTGGGTAACATTTGCTGCTACTTCATTTGCCAAAAGCTTGTCAGGGTGGAGAGCAGGATGGTTTCAGTGTTGCTGCTAGGAAAAAAAAAACCCCACTAAATTTGTGTGCTTGTAGGGGGAAGGTCAGCTGCCCCTGTGCACTGTGGTGAGTGTGCTCAGTCTCTGAGGGCTTGTGTTGAAGGTGTTTGTCATGTCTTTAGTGCTGATGCAGGGATTCAGGGGCTGTGCCATGGCTAGTGAAGGAGCATTGATCCTCGCTGCTTTCACAATAGGCTCATTTCCCTGGGACTCATTCCTTACTTATATGAGCAACAGGACAACACCTGAAAATTCCCTGTCCCTCCTGACTTAAAGCTTTTTTCTGCTTTTGCTTCAAAGGCTCAAAGCACACTGCCCAGGGTCAGCAAGATTGCTCTAAGCATCCCCTATCTCAATCTTTAGCTTGGTGTTTTCCACCCCAAAATCATGACATCTGTGTTTTTCCTCCCAATTTCTCTGGTAGCTAAGTCCCATTTTCTTTCAGCTGCTTGCAATCCTTGAACCTGGATGGTGTTATTTCCAAGCTTTTTGCTTTATCATGAGGGCTTGCTGCTTGCTTTTGCTCTACGCCACATGGTCCTGAGATTCCAGGAGCTGGGCCTTTAAGAAAAAACAGTGAAATTGGAGATAAAACAATAAGAGTTGACAAAACTACCCGCCCTTGAAACCCTCCTCATGGTTGTAATAGATTATCTATTTGGGACACACTTCTTTTAGCTATTGGAGATAGTGGTGGGAAATGACTTCACCTCCCTGCAAGACTGCAAAGAACTATGTCTGCTAAAGAGCTTTTAATCTGCCTCCTTTGAGGATGTGTCTTCTCTTTCACCTGATCTCAAGTGCCCATCCCAAATAGACAGGCAGTTGCAAGGTTTAGGAGACTACAGCCGTGGTCCTTTAATGTCAGAAGAAGTCTCGCTTTCACTGCTCTGTCCACCCAGGGCAGTGCACCTTGTCACACCAGTGGGGACTTAAAACCCATGGGAAAATCCCATCCTGGCTTTATTGCCTGTTCCCAGTGGATGTTTCAGCCCAACCCTCCTGGACTTGCCCTTTTGCAGACAGAGGGTTTTTCCCTTTCCTCCATCTCCAGCGATGCATGATGGCTCCCTAAAGACACAGAGGTACACAGTCATCATGTTGGAGCCGGTCAGCTGCGGCCCCAGTACTGGAAAAGGCTTTTTCAACTACTTTTGTATGTGTAGGGGGAAGGTGCAGCCATTATGTCATCGGAAAACATGGCAGGCTATACTGACAAGCCACTCTTCTCTATAAAAGTGTTTTCAGCACTTCTGCCACGGCAAGAAGTACCCCAGTTGCTGCTCTGATGTTTCACGTTCTTGGTGTCCCTTGGTTGGAAAAAAAAAAAAAACCCTGGATCCCAGAAAGGAGATTGCAAACACTAGATTCCCACAGACCATGTTCTTTCATTTTTACTTATGGAAGCCAACCTTGCCCTAAAATTGAGTGTTTTTCTGCTGCCTGGGAACAAAAGTTGTCTCTTGGAAAGGCCAGTTTTAGACTAGAGCGCTTTCTTTTTGCTCTCCTGAGCAAAGCTGGCTTCTTGTGTTGGACCAGGTGGTGTTTTGCACAGTGGTAATGAAGGAAGCACAAAAGGCTGGGTATTCCTTTTGTTTCACCATCTCAACCCAAAGTTGAACTGAGGTCTCCAGAAGCCAAAGATTTTTTCCGTTGAAGTCAATGTTTGTTTAATAGATTGTGCAGGAAACCGAACTCCAGGCACTTCTAAATTCTTGCTAGGTTTTGCCTCCCACTGAAGGGGAGCGATTCCATGGTACCACTGCCCTTTGCACTCCCTAGGGATGTGCAGAGCTCCTGGGCTCCAGTGAGGCACTGCGATGGCAAGATGGGGAAAATGCCCAATGCGAGTGCACAATGGCTGCACAGTGCTGGTGCTTGGGCTATGCTCCCAGCCCTGCCCAGCAGCACCCACACCTCCCTCCTGAGGGGCTCCCTTCCTTGAGAAGGCTAATTCAGTTGTCCCAGGCATTTCCACTACCCTGACTCTGCAGATAAAGTCATGGGAATATGCTGTTGCTCCTGTTCCTCTCCCGGACATGCTCAAGTCCTGCTGGGTCATCACTTCCCTGAGAAGCCCACTGATGTTGCTCCTTTCCTTGTGTGCCAGCAGAACAACTCAACCAAGGCTTCTTGTAGCAAGCCCTAACTCTGCCTTCCCTTCCACTCGTTCCCCCTTGGCCTTTGCAGTGCCTCCTCACTTGGTGGAGCAGGGATCTGTTGCGTGTTTCCTTGCAGATTTCTGTCCTACAAAGGGCCCTGCTGCAGCCAGGGTGTTCAGACCCTCACTGGTTAGGAAATGACTTTCTGCTCCTGTCTGTGTGAACCATCACCCCCCCTCGATGCTAAGGCAGATTTCCAAACGTGGGAACCCCACCCAAATGTGGCAGTCTCATGTTCAGACATTTTGGTTGGCACATGTGTAGATGGAAAGGAGAATGCGTACGTCTACATACCAATCCGAGTATCCAAATAAAGGCTCCGCTGTCCTATTTGTGCCCATGTTTGACCATGAGCACGAAGTGTTGGAAGCCAGGCAGGGCTGCAGAGCCGAGCCATCTGGGGTGGCAGCTAGATGGGAATGTGCCCAGATGCAAAGATTCACATATCTCTGCTTTTATACTGAGAAGGTAAACACAGATAAAATGCCATATGGGAGCTGGCAATTCTCCTGATGTGAAACCCTCTCCTTGCCATGGTATCAAATCAACTCACTATCAAAACATTTTAAGTCTACCATAAAAAAAAACCCTCTGAAAATATTCAATTTCTAGTCAGTCACAACAACCCTTACTGATTTTGACTTGCAGTAAGGAAGCTGGTCCTTTCAAAGTGAAAAATGGAAGTGTTCCAACCAGTTCTGCCTTCCCTCATCTTAGGCAGAAAAATTATTTTTTTTGCCTCTGTAAAAGAAATTTCCCCCAAACCGATGCATTCTTGCAGGAAGATGCTCACTTGTGAAAATCAAGTCATTTCTATATGATCCTGGGCATGGCTTTCTCTTGAGCCCAACATCAGGCTCTTTCCTTCAAAATGATGGTCCTGGTTGTGAAGTAGATTGAACAAATCAGAAGGTGCAACTGAGATGAACAGTTAGGCTTGAAGGTTGGAAGGGAAGAGGGAGTGATTCCTTAGCACAGGCACCCCAGCAGCTTAGTCTTCTCAAATCATCTCAAATAATTAACCAAGTGTGGTTCACAGGCATTAATGAATAACTTACTGGGATTGATTTGCATTTTCTTCACTAAATCACAGTTATTTTAATAAAGTCTGTGAGGGGTGGTGTGGATGCGGTCCCTGAAGCTTATTTTGCTCAGGACATGGGTCAATTTTAATGACATTTCCAGTGAGAGAAGATGCAGTGGCCTCAGGTGGACACTGTTGCCTCTTTAAGAGATACACAGGTGGAGCTAGAGAGCAGGAGACTGGTACATTGGCAAGGTTAGAAATCCAAACCTATTGGAAATGAACATTTTGACATGATTCCACCTTGTGGAAGCCCTTTATAAGTTTTTTCTTGTTATGCACTTGTAGAAAAATTAAACTTCATAGCCTCTGAAGGTTTCAGGAAATGCCGTTGCTGTTTTGAGGCCACCTTCAACTGCAATTTTTCAGCAGGACAGTTCTGTCCATCCAGGTGTCTCCAAGAGCATAAGGAATCTGCTGCTGGGGGAAAGAGGGGAAGAGTACTTGCTTCAGATATCCGTTTTTCATCTGCTGAGTGGGTCTTCTGAGAAATGCAGCTTTCTCGTGAGGACACAGCTCTTATTTGCCATTGCTGGCTTTTGATTTTGTAATGCCTGTCGGGAGGTCCACATTCAGAGGCCATTACAAAACTCCCTCAGCCTGCTTCCAATCAAACCCCACATTTCTAGTTAAAGACTATGAATTTTAATGCCGTTCTTCGTTGCCAAATTGTTCTGCTCTGTCTCTCCCTTCACTACTTGGGCAGCAGGACCCGGTCCCACATGTCCAAGAATTTGAGGCTTTGGTTTCAACAGTATTAATAAATCCTTTTGCTCGTTTCCCTCCCTTGACAGAAATTAAAGTTCCATTTGCCGAGACATCGAGAAGTTCGAGAGACGTACCAGCGATGCAACTGCCCGGCAGGTAGGGATGCGGCACTTTGGAAGGTCATTTTTCATCTACAACTTGTTGAAAGCTTTTTTTGATGTGGTGTGGTATATGAATGCAGTTATGCGTACTTGAGTAGCAGTGTGCTTGAAGTATAGGAGATCAATATGGAGATGTGTGTAGCAAGTTGGGTTCATATGTAAATGTTAACTCTGCATATGACAGGAACAGTAGGAAAAGTGATAGACACCCATCTAGATACTAATAAAGAGAGCAAACTACATCTAGAGGGCAAAAGCTTCCATTTATTTTAAACATCAATTTTGAAGCAGGTAGAATGGCTCTTGGGAAGCACATCTTGGCTGATCTGAGAAGGTTTGAAACGTGTAGGCTAGACCCAACACCAAAGTTGAACAGCTAAATTTTGGTGAGCCAAAATGCCTGTGGGCTGAGAAGATGTGAATTCCTTGGTGTTATACAACTATTTGAGGCATCTTGCAGAATAACAGTCTTCTGTTAGAAGTGGCCATTTATCAGGGGTTTGAATGAGGTGGTCACTCAAGGTCTTGCTCATATAATATAGAGAAATATTATGGGATTGCTTAATTGCATTATGTTTTCTATCAGGCTAATATCAAAAGGCTCTTTGAGACACATCTTCTGAAGTGGTTTCAATACAATAAGTGACAAATTGCTATGGAAAAAACATTTATGAATGGCATTTCATTCCACTGCTGTGAATCATTCGGCTTTCCTCATTGTCTTCTGATGCATTTGACTGTGTAGAAAAAAATAAATACGTGCCAGCTACCACTTGCATCCAAAGTCAAAGTTTTGGGACAGTTTGAATGTGTGTATCCAAACTGAGTAGCTGAAGCTGATCTTTAAAGAGGTAGGGAAAGTTGTGTCTGGATGAGCATCTGAAAGCAGAAGCATTTGCATTTTCTGTGTTTTCTCTTTTGGTTTTGGTGCACAGTGTGAGATGTTTGACAGTGTTTGGTGGTATACATATTGAAGTGTATTTAAGTGGGATAATGGTGGGTGAAATGAAAGGGGCTACCTTTTCTGTAGGTAATGTTGTCTCAAAATCAGTGTATTTAGACCTGTGTACAGACAGAGAGTGTACAGTCTATTGTTAGACTAAAATGGATTTGTAAGGTAGTCACTTGTAAAAACAAGAGGTAAAGCTATACAGGTTTGTTATGGAAAAGAACTAAAATCCAGGATCCGGACTTGTAGAACATTGGAAAATGCCTGATTAGTCTAGATCAGGACTGCTGGACATTCTTTTTAGTCTCACAAAAAAAAAAACCCACCCAAAAAAACCAAACCAGAAACTATTTTTATTTCAATTTAAAAGACACTACAAATGAAAAGTCTGAGTATCACTTTTCCAATGATCAGATCAAACTTGAGTTCAACTGTTTTTAAATTTCAACCTTTTTCCTTCAATGGGAACACAAATCATAGCTCTACTCCATTTTCAAGTTCCTGCCTAGACTTGACATATAAATGCCATAAAACCACAGGAATTAATATCCTCCTGGTGTTTCTGAGCCAGCTTGGAGAAAGAAACTTAGAATTTGAATGCAAAGCAGAGAAAAAAGAGATTTACTGGTTTTTGTGGTCATCTGAGTGTGACCCACCTACACCATGTGTGTGATAGGTGAATGGCCCAAGTGTTTCAGCATCAAGATTGTAATACTCGGTTACAGATACCCAGACCCCTTGTGAAACCTCAGCAGCAGTTGCTGCTGGATTTCTTTTAACACGTAGGTACCTACTCCTTCCATTAAACTCATAACGTTTCTGAAGGACAGCTTTGATTCAGGAGAATGATAATAAAATATACCTCATAAAGGTTCAGGCTTCCTTCTTACCTGTCAGATTTGCTTGTCCTCATAAAATATCCTCCAGGCACATAAACTATTTGTAAAAATTTCCCCCACTCTGCCAGCTAATCCATCAAGGGAAATGAAACTGAGGTCCAAAGGTGATGTTATGGCAGGTGAAGTCTTGATTGGCTTTGAGCAGTGTAGAAATGAAGGCACCTTCAGCCAGCCATTGTCCCAACTCAGACCCTTTGTTCTGGGGTGTTTCCCTTTGGTCTCCAGGCTGATGCAACGCAGGCCACCTGAAAGCACTGTTGTGCTGCTTCTGCATGGTCTTTCTTCTAGCCTAAGACCTTGGGAATCCTTCTCCCCAATGCATTTTTTTCCCTTGTGTTTAAAATGCCCTAAGGACCAGACAATGTGACCCTTGCGGGAGATCAGGGTATTCAGAAGCACTGAGAAGCATCAAGGTGTTGCAAGACTTGGTGCATGCCCGCTGCTTCTCAGTGGCCCACTCCGCTGCCTATAAACACATCATGCTCCTCACCGAAAATAAATGTTTATCAGAAGTGACATCTGAGTTCATCCCTAACCGTGAGCCAGGTCCCTGCATGGCAAAGGAGGGTAAAAGGAAAAGAAGTTCATATGCTGACCTATTCAGTACGGATGTGAAGGTCTCAGGCAGGGTCACCCATTGCCGTAGAAGAGCTTCAGGACGCATGGGGTTGTGAATGTAAATGGTTTGGAAAAGCTGGGAATAGGGGAGCAAGAAGACTGTGAAGTGTGTGACTGTTCTGTGGCTATATGACCACGCGTGATAAGGACCATAGGAATAACGTGGTCAGGAAAACAGTGCAGCTGTATTTATAACAAGCGATAAGGAAATGAAATATAAGTTTCCTTTGTCTGGGAAGCTGCTACTTCAGATCACTTGGCCTGGGGCTGGGTGTGACTACCTGTGAGCGAGATGTCGCTCCTCGGCATTGTGTTTCTTGAGCTCGGAGGTCACACTGGCCTTCTCCAGCGGTGTCTCAGTGCGGAGGATGCAACCCGCAAGGTTAGCACAACCTTCCTGGGTAATTAATGACTCGGTTCCCTTTGTCTGATAGATAACCCGTGTGATTCCTTCTGTCCCTATTGTCTGCCAGCCTGAGCTGGGACAACTTCACACAGGTTGGGAAAGGGCCCCGAAGCCTCAATGGCAGCAAAGACTGTACCCAGCTATTCACCAGCCACACACACTGCATCATATCAGGGCCAAGTGTGGTCAGGGAGCTCAGCACGTGTTTTAATCTGAGGTCGTTGCATGCTAGGACAAGACTTGGTGAGTTTTTCTGGGACTGAGCAGATGCTGGTGGGACCATGGGTCTGATTTCTAGGAGTAAGCATCCCCTCATGGCTTTTGCTCAGACGTGGGAAATGTTTATTTTCTATATGGGATCTGGATGCAGCTGAGAGCTCAGGAGAGCTACCTGAGGCTGGAGGATCCTCTCACAGCCAGCTATCTCCCTTGATTTCTGCCACATAATTACAAAATGCTGTGAGGAAAAAGCATTGTGTTTCAGGTTGACAGGATGAAAACCTAAGCTTTCCTGGTCTAATCCAGACTCTGTCTGCCTGGATAGTCTCAAGAAGTCAGGGATTACCACCAGAACCCCCTCCCACAGCCTTCCTGGCGGAGGTGGGAGCTTGTGTATTTTATATACTGTGACTCTCTTTATTAGACCTTTCCCATCTTCCTCACTTCAGCTCCTATTTTCACAGTCCCCACGTGGCTGTTTTTCATTCTGCTGGCTCTCTGCTCCCATCTTCAATATACCTTAAAAAAAGAGAGAAAGAAAGGCTGGCTCCTTTCCTTCTGCCCCCGCAATGCTTGTTTTGGTCCGGTTTCTCCTTGGGCAGGTTGGGAGCCCGCAGCGCTGGAGGCGGCCAGCCATGCAAGCAGGGAAGCGGCTCGGAGGGATGCCGAATGGCTTTTCCATCCCTCCCTGTGGCAGCACTCGGGGTTAGAGGAGGGAGCTGGGCTGTGGGAGGAGGCAGTTCAGGCTCCCTGAGCTCCTGGGGACTGGGGCTGGCTATCAGGGGGAGGTTGCACAACCCCCCCACAAACCAATATGCCTTCTGCTCTTACAGGGGCTTAGAGACTGGTGTGAGGCAGCTGCAAGGATTTTGGCATTGGGCAGGAATTGAGGTCTTCTCAGAAACATCTTTGAGGCGTTGCAAGAGAACTCCGTGGGCATTTCTCCTCGAACAAAACCTCACCCAGTTCCTCGTCTGCCCCAAAGCTGGGGCATAGGGAAAGCCACTTGGCCACTCTCTTCAGATCTTATTTACCTTACAGAAATACCAACAGGAGTTGCCGGAACTCAAAAATGTTGCTGCTGTTTACCTCTTGCAGGGTGGCCCATGAGAGCGAAGGTGCGGTGGTGGTTCCAGCTGCACCCTGGGGTGTCCACAGTCAGCCTAGGTGTCCTGCCTGCCCCTTTGCGTACATCCCTCCCATGCCAGCCAGAGCCTTCAGCACAGTGGCAGCTGCTGGAGAAGGCCAGCAAGAAATGGTGTGGGGCTGTAGTGGAGCTTTGACTCCTACCCAGGATGTGTCACCCAGATCTGGGAGGCCCAGCTGGCGTGAGGCAGTAGAATTTCCCACGTCCTGACCCCTGCCTGGCCCTGCGGAGAGAGGAAACCTCGGAAAGGGCAGGACTTGGGCTGTCAGACAAGGTGGTGTTGGGAATACTGTAGTAGGAGCAGACCCCTGGGCAGCACAGGCTGACCCCTGGTCCTGCAGCACCCAGGCAGGATATTGCATCCAAGTGGATGCATTTGTTTCTCCCTTGGGATTCTTATCTTCTCCCCAGGCTTCTCTGGGGAGGTGAGCCAAAAAAAGGAGCGAGTGCCCTAGTCCTATCTGCACTGGCTTTTATGCTTTCTTGCTGTCACTTTTAACACAATCCTTTTTCCGCTTGCTGGGGCTGCTCAGACAGGTCTGAGGGCTTCCTGCAAGATTAAAACCTTGAACACACTGGTGAGCCCCAAGAGGTGGAGGAGGTGTTTGGAGTGGGGCAAGCGTGTGGAAAGGTCACCCCAGCTAAACAGCGGCAGCCATGAGCCGTGTTGGTGGCCCTGGCTCAGACCCACGAGGAACATGAGGTGAGAGTCTGTGATGAAGCACCTGTCCCTGTGGCCCTCCTGTCAGGAGGTGCATTGAACTAGTTGAAATGCTGCGGTTTTGTGTTTGATCCATTTTCAGGACAATAAGTCAGCATGGTTTTCTATGCTGACTACGCAAAAAAATGTTTTCCACTTTAAAAGTGTCTAAACGCAGCTCTTTGACAACCTCTAACCAAAAAATCAGGGGAAAAGGGGGCATTTTTCTCAATTAGCCGTCAAAAGCTTTGAGCTCTCTGAGTTGCCCTTTTCCCTTGAACACATCAGCACAACTCTCGCAGCTGGGCTGGCCAGAGAGCTGAGCTGTGGAGGGTGCAGTGCCTGGGCTGCCATGGACAGGCATCCGGCATTGCCACAGCCAGAGCGGCACGTTGTCCTGCCGGAAAAATGCAATTCGCTGGCACGGCATCCCCCTGGCATGGCACATCTGGAGGAAAAATTGCAGTATAATCATTGCTTAAATACTTCTCCTTGCCCCCTGCCTTGCTTAATAAGAAGTCTCTATGGGAATTCTATTATTCCTTGAAATTTAAATACGTTCCCCCCATGCACATTTTTTGGTCCCTCCAGAGTATACACACACTTCAGCCTCGGAGGTTGCTCATGCGCCCTGGCCTGCTGGCTGTGTTTTGGGTTGGGGTTTGTTTGGTTTAGACATACTGTTGTTTCATTTGTTTTGAAGATGCAAACCACACAATGAATTCCACAGATTCTGCGAGCAGTTATGAATAGATGGGGATGAACAATTTGGGAAGAAAACAAACAAACAGTTTGTTTGGTCGCTTAACTCTCTTTCTCTGAACACGTAGGCAGCTCTGTTCTTACACAACTGCCCAGAGGGTCTCATAGAGTCACGCCCGCCTTGGCTTTTGTCACCTGGAGAACACTGCATCTGTGGTTGAGGGATGGTAAGAGGGAGGAAGGATGCTCCTTATACCTCTAAGCATCAACTCATCCGGCTTAGTCTGCGTTTCGGATTTAAACTGCCTTTATTAAGGAGTATTTAATTGATTTGAATGAACCTGCTGTTGCCACGGTGCAGATCGGGAAGGCTTGTGTAAGCCATTAATACTGCTGCAAGCGTTGCCTGGGCTGCAAAATGTGCTGGTGCACATCCTTATGGTGCTACCACGCTGGTAGATTTAGGAAGGCAAAACCCTCTGCCTTTCCCCCTTCATCATGGTTAGAATCAGTCACTGCATTAAAAAAGGAAGGCACTGAGGCACGATGATGGGCACAAGTGCTCTGCAAAAGGGTGGCTTCTTTATTTACACCTATCTGCTTGTTTGTATAATTCCATCTTACCACGTTCAGGCCTGTCTCCTGGATGCCCCAGGGCTCCTCTCTTTGTCCTTTTATGTGCTTTCTTATTTTAAACCTTTGATTTTAAGCTTTTTAAAATTTTATTTTAAACTGATTTAGAGGTGAAAGGAAATTCCCACAAACACACGGAATTGCTGCTGGTCTTTTTCTCTGAAGGCTGAGCTTTCCCCAAGGGTGCAAACAGGTGAACATTTGTGTTTGCATGCGTTCTGGTGGCACAAGCATTAATCTTAATGGTGCTTGTATATTATAGGACAAATATTATATCGTAGCTCTGGATAAGCTGTGGCTGTTCAGTACCGCCATCCTCCATCTAAAACCAGGGATAACTAACCTCTTCCCCAGAAAAGGGTATGGTGCAGAGAAAGATGGCAAGGACTAAACCGTGGGAAAGACAGAGATTTTGGAGGGAGGAATGAATGTGCAGCACTGCGCAGGAGCAGGTACTTGCTGTGATGGGCTCCAGCCCTAAGTACAGATTGATGCAGGAGAAAAGCATCGTGGCTGTGCCAGTTTGTATCAGGTGATGGTCCTGCCATGACCTTTACCACCTCGGCCACGCCATATCCGAACAACTGGGCAGTGGTGAACGGCACCGCACACGTGGACCAGGGCCTGACAGGTTGCCTGTGGGACACCCGGGATGCATGTCAAGGGCTGCAGCAGGGAGCTTCTGCATGTTTGACGGGTTTGTGTACAGATGTTTGTAGAAGTGTTTACACCATTGCGTGCCTGCGCTTTCAATGTGTATGGTACATATGGGCATAAATCAGCGCCTTGACAAAGCAAGGCAAAAACATCCCAGCTGGCTGGGGAAACCCAAAGAGCACATTGCGCTGCTACTGTATGGAGACGGCTTTGATTCAGTGCGAGTGTGCTACTGGGGTGGAGGATTTTTCCCAGGCCTGGGCTGTATGCATATGGCCGGGCTGGTTTGCGTCAGCTGCTGACGCACATCCGGGCCTCGCGACGTGGGTCTCGCGTGTGCTGCCCATCCTGGCAGCTTTGCGGCGGCCGGAGGAATGAGGGCGAGTTGCACCGGCCGCCAGGCTCGATGGCGGGGCACGGTGCCCGGTGGCGTCCAAGCCCCTTGCGCAAAGCATGGGCGCCCGCCAGCCGGCGAAGAGCACTGAAAATACCCAGGATGGGCTAAGGGAGATGTTGCAGGCGCCAAGTAGCTCTCTCCAAAGCCGTTTGGAAGGGGACTGTGCTCCAGTGCTAATGTTAGCTGCTGCCGCGTGCTCGAGGGCAATGAGGAGGTAAAATCCAGGCTGCCAGGCTGGCCAGGGATGGCTCTGTTTGGCAGAGAGTGGGATTTTGCTGCTGGACTGCAGAGGCCCAGGAGGAGCCCTCCTCTGGAGAGCCTTGGGTTTCGGTGTGGTGATACCTGATTCCATCTTGGCTCTTCCGGGCATCCGCCTGCGCCTTCGCCCTGTGGGGACCATGGGCCAGGCTGATCCGCCAGTGCCCAAAGGGTGTTCCAGGGCGCAGATCAACAGGAAGAGCAGAGGAGTGGTTTTCCTCCTTCTGGATTGCCTTTCAGTCTCTGTGCCAGGTTGGGGTCACAGGTAGAGCTGATGGGACAGTGGGAGAGGCAGCAGTTTAAAAAGGAGAGGTTGCATCATGTGGGGCTGGGCAGCTTTGGGAGGCAGAAACCTCATCTGTTAAACACATACCACCCTCCCCCCCCACCGCTGGGGAACATTCAATCCTCTCTTTGATGGACATCCAAGAAAATACTTCTTCCACATCCTAAACTTGTTAGCACCAGTTAATCATCTTAACCTTCTTCCCCTCCGAGCACACACTCCAATGAGTTTCCCATCACTGGCAGCCGTTAAAGACGCAGCAATGCTTTTCGCACTGGCCTTCTTTGCAGGCAAGTGTACAGCCATTAATTATTAAACGTCCTGGGTGAGAGAGCAGAAACCCATGTCCTGTGTTGAAGTTGCTTCAGAGTGACTGTTCTGTAAGTCACTTTGAGGTGGATGCACTTGATGCAGCTCTCCGAGGGGCTGGACCAGGTCTGCGCCCCTCTGTCCACTGCCGCTTTGACAGTTATAAGCATCGTGAAACATAAACCCTGGAAAATATTTGCCTGCATTGGAGTGATGCTCTGGCACATCCCAGATTAATGTGTCAATGTGCCAGTGGCCTGACAATCGCAGGGTTGGAGAAACATGCTCACGTGCTGAGTCTGTGCTGTGCAGCTGGTGAGGGGAGGTGGCTATGCCATGACGCCTGCTTACTGGGCACCTCTCCTCCATTTTATCTATTTCTCCCCTTTCCTAGCTGGAAACCCACTTGTTTGTTGTCCATTGCATGCCTTTGTTGCGTTTTTCCCCAAATAAGATTGCCTTTTAGATAGGGGAAAGGTGACTCTTTGCTGGATCCATCCACTCCGCAGCGCCTTGGTGGGGAGGTGATGTGTCCTTGGATGCTCTCTACCTCTTGCACATACGGGTTTGGGAGGCAGCCCGCTCCCCGGACTAATCCAGCCCCTTGCTCCCCAAACCAGGACCGAGGTCACTCCTGCTCTGCTCACTCATACCGTTCTAATCTGACTGCTGAGGCTTGGTGTCTGTTTCTTCCTCATGCAATGTCTTGGGTGAGCAGCATCGCAGCCGGACTGTGCAAGCAGGAGGTAATTAAATCAGCATATTCCCCAAGGGCGGTGGCTGATTAACTGCACATTTTCCCCACGCCGGGGGGCTGAGGCACACACGGGCAGTATCAATCCATCGCTTGCCTCACTCGTCTCCCTTAGGATGTTCTGGTTTTTGCTTTTTTTTTTGCTTTGCTTTTTTTCCCTTTCTTTCAAAGAGAAGATGAAGATTATATCAGCCAAACTGGAATCTGAACTGACAGAGCTTTGTGCGAGGGACATGTTTATTATGATTTGGTATTGCTCCGGGCAGCGTGTGCACTATGCTGGGGACCACCCAGCAATCCCATCCACACCAGGCTCTTGTTGTGCTGCTCAGCCAGCAGCAGGTAGAGGACTGTAGGGCCGTGGACTGTGCTTTGACTTTGGGAAGGGGTCTTCCTGAGGCTGAACCCGGCACTGGGATGTGGCACAGGGTGGCTATGGCCGGATCCCAGTGGCTGCTCTTTGCTTGCCCTCCTCCTCTATCCTCAGCCGCTGCCATTCAAGGGAGGAGAAGTTGCTGGAGGCAATGGCAGCTGCTGGGAGTTGTGTGTTGGCCTCATCCCTAACAGAGCTGAAGCACACAATGGGCTGGGATTTTTAAAAAGTCTTTTAAATTTGTTTTTTATATGTTAACTCCTTATTAGAGGGATTTTGGCAGTAAAGAGGGAGTAGTTATGTCTTCCAAAACAGCAGTTATTGCCTACAGATTAACTCCCCCTTAAACCCTACTATGTACAAGTGCCATACGGATGAATGTGGGGTTGAAACCCCAGAAGAACCCCACAGAGCTTATGGGTCTATGGCACAGCCCTGGCCACAGCGAGGGAACCATATCTCAGCCCTCTGCTCACCAGGGAGCAATGTACTTGGCCCCGACCTGTCCAAAACTCCAGGAGAAGCTGTGGTATTGTAAGGCTGGTTGGCATCCTTGGTGCAATGTGATTTAACATGGGCTTAAAAACAGAGGGAAAGGAGAGGGGGAAAGGAATGTGTTTTTTTGAAAGATGTAACCTCATGTTGCTTAGTTTACCCCCAATTAATATGTGTAGTGGTCTCTTGTTTATGGATGACCTGTTTGATTAGAACGAATGTCATTTTCTGGGGAAACAGCAGGAGATGGGGGTTATTGAGTATGGTTGCGAATATTTCTCTCCCTGAATTTCAAAGCCATCCTGGACAGATCCCTATGCTTTGCTATTACATTAAGCTGCCTCGTAACAGGCAGAGGTCCTGGAGTTTCTTGGGACAGTGACGGGAAGTGACTCTCAAGCCCTTTAGGAAGGGAAGCTACAAACACGTGACTCTGGGATCGCGGGCTGGTGCGGGGCATGCGCTGTCCCCAGCCCCACGTGGTTTGGCATGTGTTCAGCCACTGCTGCCACCTCCATATGGATTTTCCCATGTGGCTTCCCCATGCAGCAAACTGCTGCAGACCTTGGCCCTCATTCCCCCTCTTCACTCTTTTTTCTTAGAACAGTGAGTTTTTGATGCTTTAGTAGGACCTGGGGCTCTTTAGCAGTGGCTGAGCAGCCCCAATAATTTTTTGCCAGGTCAGTGTAGCTCATGTTCTCCAGACACCTCATGTACTCTGGAGAAATTTCTCTCTAATTATAACACCCTTTTCTCCTCATGCCCTCAGGGCCTTGCCTGTTGGCTTGGAGGAAGATCTTCAGAGTAACTAGTTCCTAAGGCTGGTTGGTTTTCCTCACAGTTATTTTTTCTTTGCTCTGGGGGAAGGGGAAAATACCTCTTTTCTGTCTTCACTACTCTTTTTTTCTTGAGATTCTCTCACTACCTTAAAAAATAATGACCTGTATGCCTAGATAAGAAAACTCCTTCAGTTTCAAAGAAGACGGTGGTCCTGTCAGAGTTTAGCAAACTTATTCATTGAGTCAAATTTGCTGCACTGAGAAGATGAGAGTATACAGGTGCTTTCCAGACCACGCTCAACAGGGAGGCAGCAGTTGGTGCGATTATTTTGTGCCTTTCCAGTCTGATGGCTTTCTCTGTAGTCTGTGCTGTGCAAAGCATCTGGTTTGGGCACCAGAGGCGACAGGGAAGGGATCTGCACACTCAGTTCATTCTAGGTAAGGAAAGCCATGAATGCTTTTATCCCTGTTAGCCAACACGGGTTGTCTCCATATGTGCCTGTTGCTGCAGCCTGGCTCCTACATGGCAGAGCCCTGCATGGGGGTAGCCAACCTAAGCAAACCTCTTGGAGTTTGAGACGTGCTAAGAAAGCATCAGCTAGATTTGGAGGAATGAATGAATGCTTTCCTCTTCCTGTGCAATAAAACATGCTGAGCAAACCCGCTTGGGATCAGAAACCCCATCGCATTTTTCCTTTTAAAAGGACCAGCATCGGCCCCGCTCTCCTCCACATGCTCTGTTTGGAAACAAGGCAGCACATCAGGAAAGAGCCTGAAGGAAGAATTTATGGTGTCTCTAATTAGTCAGTTTGTTCCATCCTTGAAGAGGATAACGAGCGACAGGGATGCATTGCCAGCCTCTGGAGGAAGAGCGCTGTGGCTAGGCTTATGTCCAGCTGCTGATAGGGTAATTAGTGGTAACTGGGAGCTATCAATCATCTTGGGTGGAAAAATGCCTCAGTTAAAGGAAAGACCCTCCCAAACATTTTCATAACTCAAAAGGGTGTGAGACAGGGTCTGGAAGACAGTACTGGCAGTTCATGAGGTATTTGAGGAAGGAGTCTATTAAAAGATAAATTGAACACAATGCTCTTTTGTTTTGCCCCGGGTAGGTGACAGAATTTGCTGTTATAAAAGTTGCAAAGTATTTTGGAAGGAGGAAGGAAGAAGAAAAGAGTTAGCAGATGGAAAAGAGGGAAGAATAACAAGAACTAGGGAGGAAAAAAAGTAAAAGTGCACTAGATATTTAAATCAGCTGCTAATTACAAAAATGATACAGGAAGAAGATGAATCTACACAATTGGACAAGTGAGTAAAATGTATCATCTGCATTTTAAGTGCATGATCAGATAATTTGTCTAAGCAATTATTAGCTAGAGTAAGTTCTAACTTTCTCCTTGTCCCAGACAGCCATCTTATGAGAGAGATTGTAATTTTCAGCAGGAAGTAAAAGAGACACAGGTTTTTTTTTTTTAAATTTTTTTTTTTTTTTTGCTTTACCCTGCCATGATTTACTTTGGCCAGGTTTTTTCCTGTGTTCCTTCCTAATTCT
This sequence comes from Coracias cyanogaster, assembly GCA_033124195.1. Classification (NCBI taxonomy): domain Eukaryota; kingdom Metazoa; phylum Chordata; class Aves; order Coraciiformes; family Coraciidae; genus Coracias; species Coracias cyanogaster. The sequence continues at coordinate 6,071 of JAVSBS010023592.1, read as the reverse complement.
GAAGCTCTCTGTGGAACAGGACTTGTGCAGGGCCTGACCTAGTGCTGAAGAAGCGGTCAGCTCCTGGATGGAGGAATGTCAGGCTTCTCCTGAATTACCAGCTTCTGTTTTCAAACCTGTTTGGCTCCCCAGAGCTTTCAGACACCACGTTCCACATTCTTGACATGGAATAGGATGTGTTAGATGATGTAGGGTTGGAGCTGCAGAGAGTGTCTATCAAATGTCTACTCTGCCAAGAGTAGGATTTTACTGGAGTGGTAGCTTATTGCATTGGCATGTATGTCTTCAGACTAGGAGTTGTGAGCACTCTGTGGAAGTGTCCAGGTGTTTGAGGTGGATTTCAAAAACACAGAAGGAGCTGGAGAATTAGTGGGGTAGTGCCCCTGCAGAGCAAGAGCTGGGGAAGAATTTGAGGAGACTCAGCAGTCTGGCAGGGAATCTTTGTTAAAGGCATGAGCTGAAACAGTCCCAGTGAAAAGGAGTTACAGGGAGGGATCAAACTCCTTGGCAAGCTGAAATTCAAGACAGAAGAAAAGTAAAGCTGGAAAGATTTAAAATGAATGGGCATGCAAGATGAAAATCTCGAAGCCTAGGGTGAGGTGGGACTATCAAAGATAACAAGAAAATGCTGAAGAAGTTCCTTGTGAGTGAGGAGACAGCCTTCCTTCTCACTGGAGCCTGAGAACTAGTCACACCAGACAGTGAGGACACCAGCTTCTTAGAGGAACGCTGCAAAAAATCTTTGAGACTTTGAAGGCTCATGGAGGACAAATGATATTTCAGAAGATAAGAGCAAGGCAGAGGTGGTGACAGGGAGGAACTCAGTTTCCCTCTATGATTATGACCCTGTGGACAAGGTAAATAGACACCATGTCTTCTGCCCTCACCAAGTTGTCTGCCATTGACTCCTGCAGCGAGCCAGAAGGGAGGTTGCTAGTTGAGAACTACACTTCAAGAGGAAAATGGGCCACTGAGAGGGAGTGACGAGAACCACCACAGGTCCAGAAAACATGGCCTCTGCAGAAGCTGGAAGAATTAGGTTTTGTTTAGTCTAAAGAGAAGAGAAGACTGTGGGGAACAGGACAGCAGACTTTGAACACATAAAAGGAAACCGCAAAACGGAGAGAAATTAAAAAAGCTGTTCTTTGAGTTTGTGGTGCATCAGAAGTCATTGACTGACTTAAGGAACAACACTGGAAATTTTGGGTAGTATCTAAGAAAGATAATAAATATGGCCTTATGAGTCAGGGCATGGGTATTACCTCGACCGGATCACTAGAGAAGAGTGCAGTGTCTTCATCCCCAGAGGACAGCAACACATTAGAGAAACACTTGCCCAAATGGGCTAGGTAGAGGCTTTTTTCTTTTGGTTGCTTTGAAGATGTTCCCTCCTTGATTTTGCATCCTTCTCATTCCCTGGGGATCTTTTAATCTCTGTTTGGTTTGCTCAGGGAAGGCAGAAGGGGAAGAGAAAGGGGGTCATCAAGAGCAGCAGTTTTCGGCTGGTGGTTTGCACTGGCCCAGGGGCATGCTGGCTCTTTGGCAGAAGGTGGTGGAGCAAGGTGAGCTTCCTTCTGCCCGGTTTCAATTTACCATCCAGGGGTTCTGCACTGCTGCTAGAAAACCCCGAGGGGGCCTCCTGATCTACAGAGCAAAAACTCACTGAGCGAGCTGACCTTGGGGGCCCTTCCCAGCCCTGTTTCCTCCGCTTTCAGTAGTACTAAGTGCTTCAGCATGGCAAGGACAAATGTGATTGTTTGCTGTTTGGAAAGAGCTTGCTGACCCATGGATGCCTGCCCGAAATGAGCATTGTTCTGCCCTGTGTTGGCCATCCCGCTGTCTCTCCCCCGGCACTGTGCCGGAGGTGCTGTGTTCATCCTGGGAGCAGCCAGCACCATGTGGGCCATCTGCTCTTGGGCCTTTCTTGTCCTTTGTTTTCACGAGGGGCTCTCCCAAACGTTTGTTGGAATATTTCTGTTTGGCTATTGTTGAGCCCTCATCTTTGAGAACTTTAATCTGCCTAACGGGCTCACCACGGTTATGCCAATGGCCCAGAATTTCCTCATCAGATTCTTCTGGCTCTGGAGGCTGGCTGGCTCTGATTGTCCTTATAGATGTTTCTTTATACAAGCAGATGCTTGGAGATGCAGTTAGAGTCCATGGTTTAACTCTGCTATCAGATCTTCTCTTTTATTTTTGAGACTGCTGCTTAAGTGTGTTAATTTTTCTGTGAGGCTCCACGTGGTTTTTTTGCATTGGGCATGGCTTCCCATGGATTTCTCCTCTTAGTGCTGTGCTTGAGGCCTTCTCCTTGGTGGGAAGGAGTGGTGGTGGTACACTGGGATGTTCAGAGTGCCTGAGCAGTGACTTTTATCCTCAACAGCTGCTGATATTAACTGCCGAGTCTCAGTGATGTCATGGGTTTGATTTCAGAGGCAAGCTTGAGTGACTGGCATAACCTGGTGCTTCAGCTTAGCATTGGTCACATTTTTTGGCAGTGAAATCCTGATAGCCTTTTGGCTGTCCAACATTTCTGTGATCCTTTGAAGAACCTCTTGCTGCTCTTTAAGAGTGTAGCAAAGGGGGATATTTTGGGGGGTGGAGGGGCCTGGCCTTTGCAAGGGACTCTGGAAGGAGTTATACGTTCAGATTGTTTTCTGTTGCTGACAACACCTGAAGCAACATTTCTGGAGGCTGTGCTTTGGGTAATCGCTCTTGTTTAAAATTTTTTGCTTTATTCTGAAGATTTCTGTTGTCTTTAATTTCTAATAATATTGAATTATGGCAAGGCACATGGCATTTTTGCCTTTTCGTTTGCAGCTCTCTAAGTTAATGCTCCTTCCATGCCCCCTTGGACCATTTGTAGCCCAATGGAGGTAGGGAAAGTATCTCTAAAAGACTAGAGTACCCTGGATCTGTTGTGAGAAAGCTGCAGCACTGCCAGTCTTCAAAAAAGACCAAACCCACCATCTGGGCTCCATGCACCCAACTGGGGTCTGCCTATTCTGAAACAGGGTCACGCTGTGCTGAACGCCCATGGGGCCATGAACAAGGAGATCCTGCCACCCTGAGTAAGGTCAGGCTCGGGCTGCTGACATTCTAATCAGCATTTCATAACTAATTGCTTTGCCACTGCTATCTTGTTATCAATTATCATAGTCCTGAATGTCAGGAAGTAACTGTATCTCTCTAACTTGCTAAGGCTGCCTTCTGGGTCTGTGAAATGGCTGGATTTCCTCACAGGGATGGATTACATGTTTACATCTCCCCTTCTGCTGGAGTGTGTAGTGAGGATGACCCAAGTTATTTTCCCTCTCTGTCCTTCTTGTCTTGTGTGTGTTATAGTGCAGAAAAAAAATCCCTCCTGTGTGAGCATTTGGAGCAGGCTGGACGGCACCCTCATCGTAAATACTGGACTGCCTGAATCCAAGAAGTTAGAGAAAAGAATAACTAAGCAACAGCATTAGAGAGCCTTTTAAGAATGGATGCTTTTCCAGACATCAGGAAATGCCCTTAAATGGATGGGATAATTTCAATGATCCTATCAGTCCAGAGAGCTTTGCTGTTTCCGGAGTTAGAGGTTATCTCTGCCATCGGTAGGAGGTCTCACACCACACTGACTCATTCTAATCCTGTCCAGTTTTTAAGATCTGATCTTCTGGGACGTGGGACTTTCCAGATCAGGACAAATATGACCCACTTAGAAAACTAAGCATCTCCTCTTCTGAGTCCAAAGAGGCTACAGCATGGAGGGTGGCTTTTTATCTCCTTGTGTGGGTGAGGGAAAAAGAGGTCATTGCAGTTCTGGTTTAGATGGTCACTGGTTGAACAGAGCATGGGGAAGAACAAGTGAGCAGAGGGCTGTGTGGTGTGGCCCTGCTGTTCATCATAGGTGTGCCCCCTCTAGATGCGCCATAAGGTGGACTCCTCCTTTCTGCAGACCATGGCTGCTCGCTTGGGCTACAGGAAAGGCAGAGCTTCTTGAAGGAAAGTTTCTATCTGCCTAAAAGCCAGAGCAGCTGAGAAGGGACAGTGCAGATGGTGCTAATTTCCAGAGACCATATGTTTGGAGGGACCCTGGGTACCCCCACAAGAATACTTTTTCTCAATGTCTCTTTTCAAAGGTATTCTGGAGGTCTTCTCTTTGCAGGAGGCCGCTGCTTCCTCCCACTCACCCACTCCCGACCTGTTTGCTCTGTCCCCTCCTCCGTCCCCCACTGCTTGACAAGCCCCACAGCTGGATAAACAGCGATCGCAGTCGCTTACAGCCCTCCAGTGCCTTTCAGTGAGACGCCGGCACGTAGAGATGCTTCCTGAGCTGCCCGTTGTGGGCGGACGGTCGTGCTGCAGCCCGCATGCCAGCACCAGCATCGCTCTGGTCCTGGCAAGATCAGGTTCAAAACTCACAGGATCTAGAGGTGCTAATTACGAACGTGGGCTCCCTGTCCTGTGCAAGACTGAGGAATTTGGTGATCTGGGAGCTCTGGGTCTGTCTGCTGGCTGGGCTTAGCTATGAAAAGGGCTTAGAAATGTTCACAGTAGCTTTGATCCCTGCTCTGTTGACTCGTTGTCCCTTCTCTGCTGGCTGTTTATGGAAATGGGATCTAGCTCATCTCCTAAGCGGTACTGCCCCTGTCTCACCCCAAAAGAGCCTACTGCAAACATGGTAGAGGAGGAACCCCCATAGGTGTGGTTTGCGCTTGTGGCTGTCGAGGCTGTTGGCTCTTGGTTGTTTGTGGAGCACTTTGGACCTCACCAGCATCAAGACCTGGCCCACCTGGGTGCAGTCAGGGCTCTTTCTACACAGCTGCCCCAACCTGGCTGGGACTGCAGGAGCTGGGGAGCATGGGGAGAGCATGGTGTTGTGATGACACTGTGGCAGTTCATGTTGCTTTTGTGAGGGGGTCCTGTGCAGTCTGGCAGACCTGTAGGCTTCCTCCCTTGGTTCACAGGGTTGCCAGCATCCCTGACCAGTCCGGGGCAGCTCTGCCAGACCCCTGGCCAGGAGCAAGCCTGGTGCACTGCACACAGCACGGCTGGTGCTGACCGGGAGAGGCCTGGCCACCACTGGTTAGAGCAGTTGAAAGTGGAGACTCGAGGATCCCGTTCCTCCTTTGCCCACTCTTTCTTCTAATGTGTGTTAAATTACTTCTTGTTCTGTTAAAGGCTGAACCTCTTTAGAAGGTCTACTCAGCCTTCTCGTTAATCACCGTGACAGAACATGACAAATCCACTTTGCTGAAGCATTATTTCACTTTGTAAAATCTCTGAAGCCTTGCAACAGCTTATCCAGCAGCACTTCCCTCCCCGCTGTCCTTGGGACATCTTTCCTCCTCCAGCCAATGTAAGACGATTTTGCTCTTCAAAGTGACTATATCCAAGGGCTTCGCTTTCTCCTGGGTCACGGCATTTGAAGTGCAGTCCCTGGCTAGTCTCCACTGATTGACTTATTGCAGCCAAGACCATCCCTGCAGCTCACTGATGTGTGTTTACACAAGACAGTGCAGCCTCTCCTTCACATAACCATTAATTTTATAGAGGGTATATAACAAAGATGGGCCTCCAATATTCCTCCTGCCTTTGATCTGTCTGGGGTGTGTGGCCTGATGGGCCCAGAGCTGCTGGCATTGCTGATTTACTCCGCTCTGTGGACGTAGCTTCTGGAGCAAAAAAAAAGCTTATGTTTTCTCTCAGTGGTATTGCAATTCCATTACAGGCTGTGCTCCTGTCTGGTCGCATTTGGTCTGCAAGGCCAGGGATGGCTCAGGGTTTGCTTGCCTTTATGTTTTTCTTTCACCATTAGCTAAACGGTTTGGTTCATGCAGTCCATGAGTGCCCCAAACCCACGCAGACGGGTAGGCGGGTTATTAAGGGTCTGTAGTGTTGCTAATGGAAATAAAGTCCGTGCACTGGCAAGCTCTAAGCATTGACCTTGTGACAGGGCGCTCGCTCTGAAACAAAAATCTCTCCAAAACAGTTCTCTCCAGAACTTTATTGTCATCCAAGACAGACTCAGACAGTGTTCTCTTTTTTTTTTTTTTTTTTTTATTTTCGCTTAGTATGGAATAAAT